>BSBK01014158.1:0-127500 GCA_027943335.1 Chamaecyparis obtusa
ATGATATTGAAGCAAGGAACAATGTTCTCGGTGGGGGAGCAAATGCTAATGTTGTTCAAGTTCCTAATGCAAACTCGACTGTAGCTGAGAATCCTATCACAAGGGCTCAGTTGAAGGACCTTTCTAAGTTCAAAGGACCTATTTTTTATGGAACTGAGGAAGGTACTGCTATTGAAGGATGGCTGCTAAACATCAAAAGATGTTTCATACTCCATGATTATCAGAGTAATGTTAGAGTTCGCTAGACTGTCATGCAGCTCAGATCCTTTGCTTCCATATGGTGGAACATGGAACTTGAGCGTCTTGGAGTCAATATCTCTCAAGTCACTTGGGAATTGTTTATTGAAAGGTCTTGTGAGAGGTTCATGTTAGAATACTGGCAGTAGGCAGATCTAAGGAATTTTTCAATATCTCTCAAGGTAATGCTACAGTGGATATGTATGAGAGGAAATTCTTTGAGTTGAAGAAGTACTACGGTTGGGCTGAATATGAAAAGCCATTAGTACAACATTTTATTAGAGGATTTAAATCCCAAAATCAGAGAAGAAGTGTGTACTTTCAAGCCTAAAACCATGCAAGAAGCCTTGAATCAAGCTAAATTGATTGAGATGAAGTCAGGTTTCAGTGGAGGTGCGATCAAGAGTACAAAAAATCCTCTTACTCAGAAGTGCAAAGCTTTATGGGATTAGCTAGCTACTATAGAAAATTGTAGCTAATTTCTCTCGAATAGCTCATCCCATCACATCTCATCAGAGAAAGGGAAATCAATTATTTTGGACAGAGGAGGTGCGAAGCAGCATTTTAGTGTCTCAAGGAATGCTTAACTAGTGCACCAGTGTTAGCAGTACCTGATCTATCCAAGGCATTTATTGTTTGCACGGATGCTTCATTGGATGGAATAGGAGTAGTGTTGATGCAGGATGGTAGAGTCATTGCTTATGAATCCAAGAAATTGAAGGATCATGAAGTCAACTATCCTACACATGATTTGGAGCTTGCAGCTGTAATGCATGCATTGACCAAATGGAGACATTTCTTACTGGGTCAACATTTTGAGCTACATACAGATCATAGAAGTCTTTAGTATTTATTCACACAACCTAATCTTAATGCTCGTCAACGCAAATGGATGGAGTTTTTGTGGTGAATATGATTTCATAGTGAAATACATGCAGGGTAAGGAAAAAAAGTGGCTGATGCACTCAGCAGAAGACGTCATGAACTTTCTTCATTAACCCTCACAATGGATCTTAAGGATAGAATACTTCAGAACTTGTCTTCGGATCCTTGGTTCTTGGATGTCAAAGCAGTGATTGATAGTGGCAGTCTATTAGAGGGTCATTTTGAGGGCTACTCTATCAGCACTGATGGATTCATGAGGTACCGAGGCACTGTTTATGTGCCAGAGATTGGGGATCTTCAGGATCTAGTTATGATTGAAGCACATAAGGCACCATATTCAGCACACCCTGGTGTGAAGAAGATGCATGCGAATCTCAGACAGTACTATTACTGGCCAGGCATGAAGAGGGATATCACAGACTTTGTGGCTAGATGCTTGGAATGTCAAAGAGTGAAGACAGAGCATCAACATCCAGCGGGTTTGTTGCAGTCTCACAGTGTACTAGGATGGAAATGGGATACTATATCCATTGACTTCATAGTGGGGTTACCACTTACAACCAAGCATCATGATGCAATCATGGTTGTAGTTGATTGGTTAACTAAAGTTGCCCATTTCATTCCAGTAAAGTCTTCTTACAATGCTGCATATATAGCATGGATACACATGGAGCAAGTTTTCTGGTTGCATGGTATTCCTAAGAAGGTCATATCTAATAGGGATCCAATCTTTACATCTTCACTTTGGAGATCTATGCAGTGAGAATTGGGTACTTAGCTGAATTTCAGTTCAGCATATCATCCCGAGACTGACAAACAGACTGAGCGTGTCAACCAGATATTGGAAGACATGCTTAGGATGTATGTTATGGACAGACAGAGTAAGTGGGAAGAGTATCTTCACCTTGTAGAGTTCACATACAATAATGGATATCATAGCTCAATTGGTATGGCTCCTTTTCAGGCCCTGTACGGGAGACCATGCAAAACACCTTTGAGCTAGGATAATCTTGAGGACAGAATTATTCTAGGTCTTGAGATGCTTCAAGACTTGGAGCAATAGGTAAAAACATGTCAGAGAGCATTTTTCTACAGCACAGGACAGGCAGAAGAAATATGCTGATCTACATAGGATTGAGTGATAGTTTGAGGTTGGGGACAAGGTATTTCTTCAGGTTAGGCCTCAGAAGAGTCCTATTAGGTATGGTAAGGGATCTAAACTATCTCCATGGTTTGTGGGACCGTTTGAGATCTTGGAACGTGTTGGTCCAGTTGCTTACAAACTTGCCTTGCCTCCCAGTCTTTCATGAATCCATGATGTATTCCATGTATCTATGTTGAGGAAGTATATTCCTGACATTGCTCACATTTTGAATTGGAATGACTTACAGGTGGTAGATGGTCAATTGATGCTAGAACCAGTGTAGATTATCTAGCAAAGAGAACTAAACCTTAGATGTCGCAAGGTCGAGCAGGTAAAAGTATTATGGGATCTTAGTGATGACACATCTGTTACATGGGAAGATGCAGGGGCAATGAAAGCAACACATCCTCACTTGTTTACAGGCTTCCATGAGTAAGCCTAGTTTGGTGGGGGAGGGTGGTCATGCCCCTATCTGCTTCTGGCTTGGTTTCTGATTCTACAGCTTCATATAGTTCTTTTAGTGTGAATTCATGTCTTGCTTCGGATTTATTTATGTCCAGACTCTTTTGGTTGTGATTTCGATTATAGCTTTGTCTAGATTTCAATCTATATCTTTGACGGTTTATGAACATTTAACTTGGCAGGTAGTTGTTAATCTTTTGTTAGATTATGGTGTTGGATTTATTTGTTTCAATAAAAATAGTTGCAGATCCTGACTTTTCTGAGCTCTCAGTTTTCTCTGTTATTTATAGGTACTTTGGGAATTTGTGTTATTATAGGAGATGATTGTTTATAAGTTTAAAAAAAACTCTTTCCTTATATAGGAATAGGAATTTCTATGTTGTTATTAAGATTTCATTAATGTAATTTTCGATGTTAAGTTAGTATCTATTTGTTAAGGAAAATATTGCTAATTATATAGTTAATGTTAGTTGTTGAAATAATTGTATTATGATGATGTTAATTTTTAAATGGAATTGAATTTTTAAAAGAAATAAGTTAGTAGAATGAATGAATTAGCAGTTAAGTTATGTGTTAAAGTTGGGAAGGGGTGTTAGTATTACCCTAACATTCTATGTATTATGGTAAGACTGGCTAAGGTTAGTAATTTTCTCTAACCTAGGCTTTGGCTTTGAAGCACATCCTAAGGTTTTCATGTCATATGACCTAATATGACTTGGGCATACTAATTTCACTTTGTTTAAAACATTTGTTTTGCAATGTTTCGTATGTGCATTGGGATTTTGATTGTTATATCTATGTGCAATTTAATTCTGAGCATGTGTCTTTGGGAGTTCTTAGTTAAGTACTAGTACTGCAGTGACAACTATCGATCTTTTGAGTGGAAGTGGCAGTAAAAGATAAGTTTGAAGTTAATGCAGTTATGACACACATACTAGAATTGAATACTTCAGTTTGTTGTCTGCCATTTGCATTGGCAAGGGTTTTCTGTTATGAGGAAATGTGTTTGATACAAGGAATGGTTGCGAGATTGGGGTTATTCTGTTCAGCTTGGAGGGAAAAAATGGTTGCATATCTATATATTATTAATGGGATTCTCCATTATGTATATCACAGTTCTATTTCTATTCTTCGAGCTTATTATTTGGAAACACTATTCGGTTTTTGTGCTTGTGAACCGAGCTCTGTCATGGTGTACTCTATTCCATTGTTGTACAAAGGTTGTTTCTGGAGTTGCTCGCCAGTTCAGGAGTGTGGATGGTGGATTTCTTTGTGCGAGTTTGAACACCCTCACTCTATGTTTCAAGAAGCGGCATTCTCTAACTCAAACTCTTGTTTTCTTTATGAATCTTCTTTATAAAAGTTCATTGAACACAGTTTCTATTAATAGCATTCACTGTGTTAGGAATGATTTAGATGTTACTATGGAAGTATCTTTTTATATATTTTGTCTTTAAGCACTGGAGTGTTTATGTTCACTGTTAGAATTGGGAATTCGGTTGTGAGTGATTTCTATTCAGTAAATGTGAAATGTTGATTTAGGGTTTTTCGAATTCAGTGATACTGTTATGATAGGATTATGAGGATGTAGGGTTTCCTGAGTCTTGGGAGCAAATGTATTTCACTATTTTGTGTAAGTTTCATTACCTCGGTCAAGGGAACTGAAATGTGGTGTTTAAGGGAGTAACATTTTGGGAGTTAGGACTGTAGAGTTTTCGCATCTCTGCTACCAATTCTACCGAGCTTCTAGAATGATAAATTTGTGTTTCGTGGGTTAGATAATTATAGTGTTGGAATTTGGACTTATCGCTAGGCATTTGCGTGTCGAGACTTCTAAGTTTTATTGGATCCTCTGTTTTGTATGATTATCAGGTTCTGTGGATTCCCTAGTTTGAATTAGTGTTGTATCCATAGTGGAAAGGTTGTTATCAACCTTGGAACATCATGCAATTTCATATCTTGTACCCGACTTCATATTGCTAATTTTATAGTTCTTTATGTTGAGTATTGTAGTCGATTTACTTGTCTTTGCCGAGCCTTGGAATGGGAAATTTTGTTATGTTGTTGTTTGAGGTTTGCAAGGTGTTTTTTCTCTATACAGGAGCCTGTTGAGTTGGGGTTTTGAGAGTTGAGCTTTGGTTACCATGAAGTTTATGTTGAGTATAGCAGTGTATCGGTCTCAAGTGTTATTTATTCATATAGCCGTCGGCAGTTATATGCTATAGGGAGAGGTGGATGAGATTCTGATCATAATTCTGCAATTGCTTGTCTAGGGGATATGTTGGGTCTGTTAGTAAGTTTTCATTAGGAATCATGTTCTGTTTGATGAATGTGCTGTAGCAGAATATGGGAATATAGTTTATCATTTCTCATTGTTTTGGTACTCTCAATTATTATAGAAGGTTGTGGTGGAAGTCACTGCGGTCACATTGTTTCTTTCAAAGACTTGGTTTTAGTTGTGGTCTGTAGATCATTCGATAGCTACTGTAGCAATAGATTTTCTGTCTGCAGAATATTTGGTGTGACAACAGTAAATGACAATACATGTTTGAATGAGTTATCTGATTTTTATGTTTTTCTGATAGAATTATAATTATGTTGATGTAGTGTTCTAAAATTCTGTATATTTGCAAGGATACATATATATACTTGTAGGAGCGTATTGTATATATATATATATATATATATATATATATATATATATATATATATATATATACATACATATATATATATATGCATACATATATATATATATACATACATATATATATATATACATACATATATATATATATACATACATATATATATATATATACATACATATATATATATATACATACATATATATATATATATACATACATATATATATATACATACATATATATATATATATATATATACATACATATATATATATATATACATACATATATATATATATATATACATACATATATATATATATATATATATACATACATATACATACATATATATATATATATACATACATATATATATATATACATACATATATATATATATATACATACATATATATATATATATATATATATATATACATACATATATATATATATATACATACATATATATATATATACATACATATATATATATATATATACATACATATATATATATATACATACATATATATATATATACATACATATATATATATATATATACATACATACATACATAGATATATATATATATATATATATATATATATATATATATATATATATATATATATATATCTATGTATGTATGTATGTATGTATGTATGTATGTATGTATATACACATACCGTGAGTGTATATGCATATGTATATATACGTGTGTATGCCTATAAGTATATACATATGTGACTTTGTAACAGAGATGACAGAATTGAAACAAGTGCATTTTTATATGGGTGGTAAATATGTAGATAATGTGTAATTCTGCATTAAACATTAGTATATGAATTTGATTTTTAACCTTCCATGGTTTTACAAATAAACTCTGTTAGTTATAATGTGTCAGATTAATGGAATTGATTTTTAAGTGTTAGCTGTAACGGTCAGTTGATAATAAAATTGGATATTTCAATCATCTGATATAATATTGCAGTTGGATGTTAGGAATTGGGTATTATTATTATTTGAGTTTAGTAAGGATAGTATTGGAAATTCTTGCTTAAGTTATTCTTTCAGTTGATGAAAAGAAGATGCTTTGCTATGGTTGTTTAGAAAGAGGTTTCATGGGTGTATGTGAACATTTCAAATTTTGGATTCAGTATTAAAGATTTAAGTTATTAAGTAACATTATTAGTTGAATTTGCTAATTCAGGTTTTATTATGGTTTAACTAGTATTGATAGTAAGAAGTGTTTTGAGATAATGCAAGTGTGATCCTTAGTATGGGAAACTGACTTTTGTCTGGAGCCTTAAGGTGAAAGAATATCTGTCAGTTATTTTATTTTACTAAGTGATAATTTAATATTTCATGGGCTATGGGTTTCATTTAAAAAGATAAATATGTTGCCCTGATTACTTGCACATGTTGGTGAAGTAAGGGTATGGATTTACCTTATTGCTTGTAAAGAATAAGGCTGGCATAATGAATTCTTTGAGTTTCCTATATGGTTACTGATCGTTGATTCTTATGTAGATACCCAAAGCTAGTGGATCATCACCTTGTCATTTTCTTTGCGAGTTTATTTCTGTTGAAAATCAAATAAAGTACTTGTTTATTTCTGTTGAATAGAAATGAAATGCTTCATGTTAATAATGAAATATATCTATTTTTATATGTATGGTTCAGATTATTTTGTTAAGGTTCTAACCAGTATGATGCAGATGCTTTGGAGGTATTCCATCATCTTAGTCTTTTTGACTAAGCCCTGTTTGTTTTTGGTTGTTTTCTATTTGGTGTTTTCAGGATTATAGATGAGGAAAACAATGTTTTTGGGGGAATGGTTAGCTTCTATAAAGATATATGGAAAATAGATTATTACCTGGTTACTTATTATCAGAGCAATGCTAGGATAGATAAGGGCAATTAGAAACAATCTGGAACTCTTAGAAAATATGTATTAAATATTGAGTATATTGTTATACTCTCATGTAATCAATTACCCTTGGATATAAATAACTGGTTAAATCATTTGAGTGGTATTTTGATGCTAATTTGTATCTTGTTAAATAAATAAAAAATGTTGTGCTTTTCTGGTTAATTTGTTTGGTTTACTTTTGGTTGTCATTTATTTAGATTATTCATATGGGGTGTTACAAAGTCAAGGCGCATGACTTAGGGAATATTAGAGCCGACTGACCTAGGGAAATATTAAAGGGGGCCGACATAAAACCTTAGTCGCATGATCACATAACATGAAAAAGGTTCATGCAATCATGCGACAAAGGAATAACAAATTAGCACATGTGAATTAGGATTTTATGTGGCCGGAATAAAGGTAACTTAAAATTAGAACAGGGTCAAAGGTTTTTAAATGTAACAGCTAGTTTTTTGAATATTCTGCTTAGGGCTTTAGCTAGAGACATGAAAAATGATACAGAGACCAGGGGAAAGATAATGAAGCCAAAAATTTTTTGCATGTGTTAACACCATGTGCTCAAGATTCTCAAGAGGTAAAATCAATGGACATGGTTAAGAGGCAAAAATATGTGTGGAAGAGATTAAGAGGCAAAAGAAGATTCCACTCATCTTGGAAAGTGTGCATTCTAAGTGGAGAGAAAAAGGGATTTTTATTTATTTTCATTTCCTTCTTCAACACAAAGAGATATTTAAGTGGTGATTTTATTAAAAGAGGAATTTTATTTTAATAAGATGATTTTATTTAATTAAAAGGGAAGTTTTTATTTTAATTAAATGAGGCTTAGGATAAAATGATCAAACCTTAGGAAATATTAAAATATTTGAATTAATTATGATTTGATTAAGGAAATTGATTTGGATTGAAAATATTGCAAGGCAATTATTTAGGAAATTGGTAAAATGATAAATGGGGGCCCAAAGTCTAGGTGACCATTTTAGGGTGCATACAGATTTAACCAACTATATTAATTGGTACTCTCTCTTAGCTGTCAGTATCATTTCAATCTTTAATAACTCATTCAGATATTCAAACTAACTGATGCAATCATAGAGGTAGTAAAAAATACCTCTATAGATAATTTCCATATGATAGCACACATTAAATCGATCTCCAACTCCAAATTTGTTCATTTAAAGATTGCATACTGTCTTCTTACCGATTGACTAAACATTTAATTGCTTCTCCATTTTACCCTTCAATACCATCGGTAAATCTGATCTATTACATCAAATGAATATATTTCCAGTAATGACAACACCAAAATATACTCATGTCCCCAAAACACATATTACCCTCATGAAAATTCCAACACTCACCATTATGACACCTAGAAGAAATATTTCCAATATTATTGCATGAGAAACAATTCAAAGGTAACTTGTCTTTGTACTTACTAGTACCTCTAGGTAGTCTCCTTGCAAGTAATTCTTCAAGTTTCTCTTTCTTTATTTCTTTACTCAAATAGAGTTAAATTCTCTGGAATTACTTGATATATTGGTTGATTCATGACTTATCTCTTTACCCTTCTTCACTGAAGCCATAAACAAAGAGTCCTTACAAGATTATTCATCTCTAGGAATACTATTATCAAAGTTACTCAACTCAAAATACGTAAGCTTGCCAATCAAACCATCAATAGATATATTATGGTCCATACCTTTTAGATAGATCTTCATCTAGTGGCTCCATAATGTGTAGTTATCTCTTGTGAACTTAGGACCTTCTTTCTTCATCATTGGATCTTCTCCCCAAGCTATTAACATTTTCAAAAAGAGTACCAAGGCTCTAATTACAAATTGTTAATACTATAAGGTCTAAGATTACTGAGGGGGGGAGGTGAAGTAGTAATCTATCAGATCAAAACTTTTAACAATTTATTCGACAACATTAGCTACATTCGTTAACTTTGAACCTTATCCAATAATAAACAAAATGACCAAATAAACATCCAAACATCCAAAAAAGTGACACTATTATTTTTATCATAGAAACCCTTAGTTAGAGGGAAAAAATACGATGGAAATTAGCACCCACTAATAATTTTCACTCTTATAAAATGTGCTTGATTAAAGGCCTATCCCTATTAGGAGCTTATAGTGATGTCCTGTTAGGAGTAGAACCTATTAGTAGTCACCCAATTAAGGGATTTGCGTCTAGCCCTATTAGGAGATTTACCCTATTAGGAGTAACCTTGATAAAGGATTTCAAACCCTAATTAAAGAGCCACCTAGTTAGAGGATTTACTAATCAAGACCTATTAGGATCTACCTAGTTAAGGGATTGTCTTGTAGAACCTATTAGGATTCAACAAGTACAATGGTATGGGTGTATCACTTCTCCTTCTTGTTCAGATCTAATTAAGGACAATACTTCTGCTTCTTGCAGAAAATCTTCTGTCTTCACTTGACTGCATCTTTACATCCATGATCTACACTTGCATAATTCATTGATAAATACATATAAATACCTTACATGTTCACTGGGGCATTAACTTCCTTGCAAAATATATTAAATTTGGATTTTATTCATTACAATCATTCTCGCTAGATCTTTGAACCCTAAAACATATTACCAATCTAGAACATTTGATTAAAAATTTTGGTTGGCCACAAGATTCATCGCACATCGATTTAAAACAGGAATAGTCTTGAACTTTATTTGACTTCCCCTACACACTTCCAAAACTTGATAGATTCGATCACCTTGAATAATGAAATAGAAAATTAGCATTACACATTTGTCATGCCATGTCACCTTGAGACCTGGATCATGAAAATATCCACTGTAACCAATTGCATCATCACCGCTCTCCAATCTAACACAAATGATTCAAACTTGTTCAAATAGTTTTCTTTCTTGCATAGAATGATCTTATGTTAACTAAAATGATGCCTTGTGGTACTCCAATCCTATAGCGATCATTGTATCAATAACATATCCTATTCAAGATAATCATATCATGACTAAAAAAATTGGATCCATAATGATTTGTTAGAACAATCAAATCATTCATTGTCTATTCTTTTGTCTTCCATGTTTCTCTTTAATCGCTCATAACTCTGTCCATACTTACTACTAGCAATTGTGGTCACACATTAAATAACAAGAAACATCGTTGATTCTTCCTCTCCATATACACACTCAAATTCCTTCACATACTCACTGCACATTATATTCAGCAACTCAAACACTTATCAACTCACCTTCAACAAACACAATACATAGTTGACATCAATAAAAACACCATAATGGATCATCCTATCATCAAACCTATACCAATAATCACTCAATCAAGCTCTACATCAATTATGCCAACAAGATCGAGATAGAAAACTCATGCTTGTTTGACATACTATCACTAGCTTTTGGACTGCATACTTTTCTTACATAGGTGGTTTTCTTTTCAAGCTTAAGTCTTCGAATCATTCCATATTTCAAAACCTTTTCAATGTTCATGGAAATGTCAAAGGATTAATGTAAAATTTATGGCTCTTCACTTCTCAATTTGTAACTCATCTCTTCATCAAAAGAACCCAAGTAAATACACAAAGACAATGCATCATTAGGCTTCATGCTTTTAGGAATTCTTCTTATTATTTTTCAAAATTTGAAATTAAAATATGATATTGATTCATCCTTTTTGATTTGAGGATTTAAGAATTTTCTGAGTAGCAATGATACACTAATTATCTCACCAAACTAATCAACAAAATTTGAACTAAATCCATCCCAAGAACTAATGGAGCATTTTAGTAAATTTGAAAACCACTCTCTTACCTTTTGCTTCAATGATTGCACAAAAAGTCTCATGAAAATATCTTCATGATCAAATCCATAGTCTTCTATCAAGTTATTGAATTGCTAGACATGTCTTTCTATTGAGTCATCCTTTGCACCACTGAATATTGGTAATTATCTCTAATGTTAGGTGAGATAGCATTTGGATAACCAATGATGGCTCCAAAATCCAATGCCTTGTATATTTCAATTGTAAAGTTTCTCTAATTATGTAATTTCAACTAATCACACAACATGCTTTTATTTGGGATTGTATTTGGATATACATATTGTTGATACATCTTTCTATATTCTCATTGGAAATATTATAGCCACAACTAGTTTTAGAGTTTCCACCTCTTGATGAGGAAAGGTTTTAATTTGTTCCCTAGTTTCTTTACTCTAGCAAAGCCACCTTCAAAACTATCAAAAAAAAACATCCAAGTTACAAAATTATTAACTCTCCCTAGAATGGCACGATCTTCTATGTTCCTCCCCAGAAGAGTCATCAATTTGTTGGCTACCAAAACTGTAGATTGTGAAACCTTAAAGGTATGATAAATCTTATACTCAGCCTCACTAATGAATTCTCGCCAACGAATAGGAATGATCAATATGATCTAATTACTCTACACTTTTGGCTCTGCCACACCAAGGTGGGTGCACCTAATTACTAAATGTTTATTGTCTTCTTTTGATCAATTAACAATGTAAGGGCATATTTAATTTGTATTACTTCTTATTTGACCAATTTAACTTGTCACATGAATTGAAATTGATTTGTTCTTCTTTTACTCATACTCTTAACTTCTTTAATTCCTATTTCTGATTGCAACTATCTAATACTACCACTTATGTCTTACTCCTACAACTAGCTTGATATATGACTTGCTTTTGTTTCTACTATCTCCTACTAAAATCTGATTTATACTTCAAATGAGTTTTATTTGATGGACCAGTACCTTCTCTTTGCTTGCACTGCAAAGTCACCCCCTTTTCGGACCCTACATATAACTTTTTAGGAAGATTTTTAAACTCACCACTTGGATGGATTCGTCAACTAATGTAACCTTCAATATTACTCCACTACTGCTTGTCAAATTATCAGTATAATTGAGTTTAACTTTTACTGAAAAAGACTAGTAAGACAATAATCGTAAGGATATGAAAGTCTCAAATGAATCTTGTTTATCAAACTACTATGGCAATAAATAAATAAAACTCATAAGAAATTTTAAGACAACCATCACTTACTTCAAATGAAACCATAAAGAACTGATCTTTAAATAAAGAATCTTTCGCAACACAACTTGAAAAAAATGTATTGATTATATTACTAATTGAGTGTCTATTTTTATATTACATCTTGTTTGTTGGATCTGAAAACCCTAAATATACATATGTGCCCTATTCGAATTTGTAGACTCCCTTTTATAAACAAAAGAGATCACAACAAAATAGTTACATCCCTTAAAACCAAACAACATGTCTATTCAATGGGGAACTAATTAATTACCCCTAACAAATAAATCAAATACCCCAAGAAACTAAATGAGAAGATCAACTTATCACATAGTGTAAATCAAATTGTCTAATTCAATACGAGCCTCTTTACTCCCCTTGCCTTTCTTGTGGGATATTTTCAGTTTGATTAAAGATATATATCGATCTCATTCTATTTCTTTAACATCTTCCTTTGAAGGATATGTTTATTTTGTGAGAAAGAGACAACTCCCACCCATTTAAAACTTCTTTTGTCTTCAATTTCAACCATCTTTTGTTAGAACTAAAAATTTGTATTACACATTCACCACAGTTTTATACAAATTCTCAATGTATTTATTCCTTCACAATGACATCTCTCTAAATTGTAAGGATGGCATATCCATCATTTATATCCAATGCACACCCAATTTCCATATTCTTATAGCAAACTAGTTCCCCTCCTTGTAGTTTTACTGTGCAATTCAATCTCATACTTCTTATTTTCTAGGCAAATTTCCCCCATTCATATACCTGTTATAAACTAAGTTTACACCCTTGTTTCAAGCTCTCATAGTCTTGATAACCTAGTATAACATGGGAATCATCTCCAGGTTGTGGGACCTATGCTAACTGAGATGAGACCTTCAGGTTCTAGGCTGGTTCCTCTTGGATAATCACATTAATCTGCTTCTATACATGAAAGTAAATCTTTTGAGGGAAAGGGATAGAAGGAGTACTTGAAAGGGAAATGACCGAAAGCAAACTACCTACTAGGTGATACACCAAAATTAGGGTTTGCATCTCAGTATAGAGGAATGAAACCAATGAAAGGCTTAGGTCTAATAGGTCACAACTTACTGAATGGGCTTGCATAAGTATTTCATAGGAGGGCCTGAACATAAGACACAACTTATGACCTGCAAGCAGACATTCACTTCTGTAACTTGGTGTAGGATTGAGACAAGACTGTTAGGGGGCAGAAGTATACCCACAAAAACATATAAATTAGATCAAACAAAATAACACACATAGTTACAGAAAATAAGAGGGATCAGGAACCCTAAGATATCACTGAAAGCATCATACACTTTAATCCAATAAGAGATAACTCAAACAACAAAGCATAGGGACACAAAGAATTGTCACAAAATACCTCTACAATATCTTAATTATCAATGACAGATTATAGAATGTGGAAAACCAGAGGGCGGGAAGAAATGCCACGGATAGCTTTCCAAGAAAGAGAATTTCTTCTTTACAAAATGTGAACTCTAAGCACTAAGGCTCCAAAAATACAATATATAGATACTCAACTGCACGCAGGCAGGAGTCAAAAGTCCTAACTAGGGTTACATAGTTTTACAATATAATAATCAAACCCGAGCTCGATCAAGTCTGATCATAAATGTTATTTCTACAAAATTATGACTGATCAAACCTCAAGTTTGGGTGCCCATCTCTGTACTTCATTTGCCTGTGGACAAGCAACTTGGACTCATCTACCTTTTCTGCAAGAAGTCATGCCATGAATGAATAACTAGTACCTTCCTGACACAAGAAATGACCCATGATGGCCACCCAGACCTCCTCATCATCCTCCTTTAACTAAAAATATCCTAGAGACATAAATTCTTTGAACTACCTCGCCGCTTGCGGCCTACAAATCAAATACTGGCAAAAATCCTCTTAGACACATTTGAATTTGAAAACTAATGGCTAGCCAATCATTTTAAAACACAGTCGTTGATATCCTTTTCTTCCCGGCAAATG
The DNA here is from genome assembly GCA_027943335.1 of Chamaecyparis obtusa. Lineage (NCBI taxonomy): Eukaryota > Viridiplantae > Streptophyta > Pinopsida > Cupressales > Cupressaceae > Chamaecyparis > Chamaecyparis obtusa. The sequence continues at coordinate 14,396 of BSBK01014158.1, forward strand.
AATGACTTAGATTAACTTTGAAATGGTTGTAAAACCCTTTGAAAAGTTTGAGTCCACATCAGGAAGTCTCGACCAATGAGCATCGAGCATGTTAGCATATTTGGACCCGCTTTGACCTTTTCTCTTTTAAGTTACTTGGCCACTGTATGACTGAAGAATTCTAAGTCATGAAATACATTTCTTAACTCCAGTTGGGTCAAGTGATTCAGCGAACACTGCAGTCGCTGAATAGCTGAATCTTTTAATAACCCTAGGTTACACTAAGCGAACACAAGAAACCCTTAGTCATTGATTCACAGAAAGCTCACTAACCTTGGGCCCAGAATTGCCACACGTCAAACCCTCATTCCCTTCGTTCACCTCATTAGCAAACACCTTGGCTTTTCCCAACATTAGACCCACTTAAGATAAGATTCTGATCCAACGGTGGGCACAAGATCTCATACCCTTTGAATATTCCTTCAGATCATACGCCTGCCATAGATCCTCATTAAGCCATGACCCCACTGACGAGTTGGTCCACCTGGAAGTCCTCATCAGCATGCAACAACCAATCAAATGCTTCACACATCAGCCCATTTGACAATGCATACCCACCTAACAAAGCCCAGAGATAAAGTAAGATCAATGATGGGTGCATGATCGCATGTGTCAGAAAGATTCCTTGCAGACATGCACCATCCATTGATCCTCTGCAGATGTTAGAGCCTTTTAAAATGCTAGAATCCTGGTCCGACTGACACATTGTTGAATCACCACCATGTGGACCAATGAGAAGCCACCATTTGTGCACACGTAGCAGTGGACCCACCAGGCATGAAGAGTTATGTCACCAAGGAGAATCAACGATCATCTTATAATTGCATGCCTCTGACACATTTCATGAGAAAACACGCCAGCCATAGATTTCCAAGCTTTTGACATCCCTGGGCCTACTAAAAAACATATAAATCATCATCTCTTGACCAATAAAAAGCCTCCAAGTATGACACTGTGGCAGTGGAACCACAAAAGCTTGAAGCACTGAGAAAGGGGAAGATCGACGACTATCGCAAGATTGCATGTGTTAGAAGAACCCCTTGGAATTTCACAACAACCGTTAGATCTTATTGACTGGGACCCCACTTAAGTTGACACTGCCAAACACTTAGTGACTACGCAACTTAAGGAAAAGCAAACCATTTGCTGAGTCACTGACCACTGAGACTTAACCACCAAACATTACGTGACTAAGAGGAGTTCTGTAGTCGCTGAATTGTCAAAAGGAAAAGATAACTGTTGGAGACTTAGAGAACTGACAACTGAAGGAAAATAAAGCACACGTGGGTATTGGGATTTTTAAGTGGCCGATAAAGTAACAAAGAAATATAATAGGCCAAAGGGGTTTCTAAGGTTTATTTAGCTCAAATGGCTACTTTTCAAATTTTTTAACTTGCAGACCAGGGACTTGAAATAATTGCAGAGGCCAGAAGACAAGGCACAAATTCATGAAATTTTCAAGGATGCTTGGAAGGGTAGAAACAAAAATTTTGGAATAGGTTTTAGCCAAATTTGCATGCATATGAAAATTAGGGTAACATTTTGGTGATTTTTGCTAGATGTCAGCCTGCTAGACATAGATCAATGGTCTTATATATTCATTGGGCATGGGTCATCAAAATTCAAAATTCTCTCAGAGAGGCAGAACTAGAACTGTGCTCAGAGCACTTCTTGAAAAGTAGGAAACTAAACTAGAAAATAGGAAGAAAGCATGGAAGCATAAGTACAAGAATTTATAGAGAGGGATTAACCTCAAAGCAGGGCTTCAAGTGGAAACCATTGACTTAAATTGGTAGGGCAAATCCTTCTAGAGTTTTCAGTTGAAAGGCATTAGGGCCCCTGCATTCTGTGATTACAAATGATCCACCCCAAAAGGAGTCAAATTTTGCATGTTTGGCAGGTTTGGATCTGAACTCATCCCACTTGAGGACTACATCTCCAATTTTGAAACTTTTGACTCTGGCTCTTTTATCAAAATTCCTCTTTGTTTGAATCTGATGGAATTCCATATTCTGCATTGATTTGTCTCTAATCTCTTCCAATTCCATCAACTGAGTATATCTGATCTGTGAGGGGTCTCCTTCTTCAAATAGGGCATACTGAGTAGCTAGGTCCAGAGCTGGCAATTCAGCTGAAATGGACAACTTGGCCTCTTTACCATATACTAGCATGTAAGGAGAATTACCAATGATTTTCTTTGGAGTAATTTTATCTAGCCATAAGGTAGACCTGAGTTAGGTATGCCAATCTCTCTGATTGTCTTGCAGAGTCTTCTTGATTATCCTAATCAAGTTCTTATTTGTTGATTCAGCCAAGCCATTGCTCTGAGGGTAATAATTTGAACTAGTATTTAGGTAGATGCCATTTTTGACTGCCCACTCTGAGACTTTAAGGCCTGTGAATGCCAATGCATTATCTGAAATTATAGAATCTGGAATGCCAAATCTGTGGATTATATCATCATAAAAACTTAAGACAACACTCTCATTTGATTCTTTTAAAGAAATTGCTTCTGTCCATCTGGTGAAGTAATCTATTGCAGTGATTATCCATTTATGGCCTACACTAGATGGAGGATTGATCATACCAATGAAGTCTATACCCCATTTCATGAAGGGTTGTTCTGTTCTGACTGGCTGTATGGGCAAGGCTACAAGCTTCTCTTTTCCTACAAACATGGCACACTTGATGCATTTTCTCACATGCTCATGACTATCCTTAAAGATAGATGGCCAATAGTATCCAGCCCTCATGATTTTAAAAGCAGTAGTCCTAGGAGAAAAGTGACCTCTAGAAGGTCCATCATGAAACTTAAATAGGACATCAGCTATCTTTTCTGAATCTATGCATCTTAAAAGGACACCACCATGATCCTTTCTGAAAAGAACTTCATTTATCAGCACAAAAGAAATAGATTGCAATCTATAATAACTTATTTTTGTTGAATCCAAACTTGCAGGACATTGTCTTGTCTTCAAATAATTGATCATATTAGGCAACCAATTTGTTGCCTTGGCTTGTTCTTCTGTATCATGCACCACTAGAGATGCATCTATTTTCTCTAATTTCTTTGAACTTTCATCTGATGCCAAATTCTCACAAAGACCTCTTTGTCTAACCAGCTTGGTAGTTTGAATGTCAATATCATATTCCATCACCTTGGTGATCCAACTAGCTCGTTTCTCATTTAGGTCTTTGGAAAGTAAAAACTCTTTGACACTTGGATGGGTAACTCTCAAGTGTACCTTGCTATGGGTCAACATATATCTAAACTTCTTAAGGATTTTTACCACAGCAAGTACATGTTTCTCTACAAAGGAGTATCTCTATTCATACTCTTCTAAACCTTTGCTAAAGAAAGTGATAGGCTGCTCCAATCCATCTGAATTCTCTTGAGTCAACATTGCAGATATAACATCATGACCTCCATAAGCATAAAGGATAAAATCCTTACTGAAATTTGGGTTTAGGAGAGTAGAGGCTTCTGTTAAGGCCTCTTTGATAGCTTGGAAATTGACTCTTCCTTCTTTGGTCCAAATAAAAGATGAACTCTTCTTTAACATGGCTATCAAAGGCTTTAGTAAATATGCAATGTTAGGCAAGAACCTCCTAACAAAATTAATCTTTCCTATGAAAGATTGGAGACTTTTCTTATGGTGTGGTAAGGGTAGCTCTAAGATGGCTGCAATTCTCTCAGGATCTATTGTGATCCCTTCTTTGGATACTACATATCCCAACAATTTTCCCTCATGAACTGCAAACACACACTTCTTGGGATTAAGAGATATCCCAAATTCTCTACATCTTTCAAAGATCTTCCTCAAATGTTTGATGTGATCTGCTACATGCTTTGAATAGATATTTATGTCATCCAAGTAGACTAGCACAAACTTGTACATTAGGCTTTTAAAGGCCATATCCATTGCCTTTTGAAATGTAGCACCTGCATTTGACAAACCAAAGGGAATCTTTTAATAAGCCATGGTTCCCCACTTGGTTGTAAATGCAATCTTGTATTGATCCTCTTCATTTACTAAGATCTGATTGTATCCTGAATAGCCATCCAATAATGAAAATCTCTCGGATCTAGAGACACATTGTAAGATTTGTTCCATAGAAGGTAGTGGATGGTGGTCTTTTAAAGAGGCCCTATTAAGATCCTTGAAGTCAACACATAACCTCAGCTCCCCATTCTTCTTCCTGACAGGAACAAGGTTGGAAACCCAACTAGTATGCTTGATGGGGTAGATGATACCACTTTCTATTAGTTTGAGTACTTCTTTATGCATAAGTGGCTCAACCTTGGGATTAACAAGCCTTTGCTTTTGCCTCACTAGCTTGGCATTTGGTTCTAATTCAATAGTGTGTTGAGCAAGGGCAGGATCAAAACCCTTGAGGTCTTCATATTGCCATGCAAAAACATCACTGAATTCTTTGAATAACTAAGTGTAAGCTTGCTTCTCCAATTTAGTGTTCACCTTTCCAAATTGTAAGCTCTTACCTGGTTCCAACTCTAATTCAACACAATGCTCTTGTTGGACTACCAGGCCAGCTTTGCTTCTCTTAATTTCATCATCCTTGTTGAAGACAGTCTCTAAGGTAACAAGACCTCTAGGCATCTTATTAGACTTAAGCTGTATCACTTGATCACCATAGCTTTGTGATAGCCTATCTTGATTATGCTCTGAAAAAACATCTTCTTTAAACAAGAACTGTAGAATTTGTTCATAATTGTCAAACACTTGCCAATTGACATCATTATTAGGAATAGACGGTCTGAAAATCACTTTGATATGTCATTGATCTACCTCTTTTGAAACACTATTTGGAATGTCATACTGAGATCCAACAGTAGCTAACCTATCTACATTTTGGTTTAGCTTCCTAGGGATAGCAACAATGTTGAAAGCACAAAAATCTTCAATTGCATCCAAAACTCTATGTTTGTATGCTCTCAAGGTGTCATTCTTGGTTGCACTTATCCCTCTCACTTGGCTAACAACTAATTCACTGTCACTGGAAAATTTTAAGGCCTTAAGCCCTCTTTTTCTAGCCCACTCTAGTCCATTGACTAGGCTTTCATACTCTGCAGTATTGCTAGTGCAGGAGAAACTGAATCTAAAGGTAGTGTAATACCTTTCTCCTTTTGGGGACACTAGCATAGCACCACCACTAGAACCATGTCTACTTCTAGCTCCATCAAAAAAGAGTTCCCAAACCTGATTGCTCTGATCTTTTGAATCGGTGTTTTCTTTGAGAAGGCTTGGCTCTATGACTCCACTTTCTTGTATCAAATAACTTCCCAAACCAAAATCCCAAATTAAATTTTCTTGGGCCTCTGAAGCTCTTTCATCTAGAAAAATATTAGGGATACTTTCTATCTTTGAGCTTGCTTCACTAATGGTTTGGAAGTCACTGTCATCAAATATGGGGTAGTTTACATTGATGGTATTGGACACATATGGTTCTATATGGTGTGCTGCTAATGGTTTTGATTTAATGGTGAACTTGGTCCCATACCTTGTATGAAATAGCATGTGGGACCAGTCAAAAGATAGGTACCGTCCTATCTTGGCTGTAAACTCCCTTGAAAGACATATAGCAAATAATGCAGGGAGATCTATGATATATATATATATATATATATATATATATATATATATATATATATATATATATATATATATATATATATATATATATATATATATATATATATATATATATATATATATATATATCAAGGAGGATGGAGAAATTGGGACTAGCATGCAGGATTAAACTGGTATCCTTAGCCACACCTATAGTATTGACCATGGATCCATCAAGTTGTGTAACCTTCTTTTGGAAGGGTTCATATTTCAATCCTAATTGGTCAGCTACTTTCTTGGGCATTACAGTGCTAGTAGCTCCACTATCTACCATACAATTATGTACTAAAGATTTTCCAATGATTAAAGATACATAAAAGGGAGGTGGCTTTGAATTCCTACCTTGTGTGGCATTGGCCTTGGAGTTTCTACTTGGAGCCTCCTTTTCTTGATCAGTGTTAACCAACACTCGCTTTGCAGCTTCTTTTCTAGGTTGAGGAGTTGTCACTTCAGTCATGACCTTCTTGAAAATTTTAGGTTGTCCTGGAAGAGCCAAAGAGTCCCACATAGACATGGTGGCATTCACCTTCTTCATGTTGTCTACAATATTGAAAGGTGTCACAGTGTGTACTCTTTGTTGTGCCTTCACTATGATGGGCTCCACCTCTTTAGAATGTTGGCCTTCCTTGCTTGTAATGACAAGAACCTCCTTAGGTGTAATGGGAGTGACTTGCTATAGTGGCTCTGTAGATGTGGTGGCTTTGGCATTAGAATCTGCTCTCTCCATGTCTTGAGCTCTTCTTTTTGCTCTTGTATAGGCAACAAAAGCAACTTCATCATTGATTCCATTGAAGTCTGGTCACTCCTAGTTGAAAAGGGCAATCTCATTGTCTTGTGACTCTTGTTGAAGATTTGACCCACTGGATGAAACATTCGATTGAGCTTGTGAGGCATTTTGAACCATTAGAGCTTGGTTCATCCATCCATTTGAACATGTAGCCTGATTATGAGGTTGATTACAAGGAAAACACCATTCATTGTCCATAGCCATATTGTTTTGACCAGGAACCATATCCCTCACCGGATTTGTAGAATTTAAAGGTCTAGGGTTATATGGTTGGAATGGTCTTTGATTAAAACTTTATCTTTGTCCTTGATAGCCTCCTTGGTATGGTGGCCTATTTTGTTGATAAGACTTTCCTTGATTCTGATATTGTTGATTAGGACCTTGGCCTTGTGGCTGAAAGGGTGGTCTGATTCCTCGACCTTGTTTCTTTAAATTTGTAACCTCTTTAGTCAAGGTCTGCAACAAGTTTGTCATTTCTTGCTGACTACTTTGTTGGCTATTCTTTATTTCTTGTAGCTCTTGAGAGAAACTTGTTCTCAGCTCTTGACCACTGGTACTAGCTTGAGGTGCTAAAATGGTGGGGATAGGGGTAAATGGGGTTATTTGGGCAGGTGAAATGGGTTGAAGGCTAGGAAAAATGGGCATTGGAGGCCTTCTAGCAATCATGCCTGCTTGGATCAAACAATTTTCAGCCTTGACAGCTATGTCAAAAGCTTGGGGTAAAGAAGTACCACCTATAGACTGGATCATGACAGAAATTTGACTATTTAGACTTTGCAAGTAGTATAGGAAAGCATGGTCAGCTAATGGTCTTACAGAGACTAGAATTCTATTCCATGTTTTGAAGAATCTACTATTGTAATCTGTCATTTGCTCTTGAGGGTCTCTCTTAATGGTTGTTAACTGCTCAACTAGAGACAATTTATCTGATTTGTCCTCAAAATGCTTGCTTAATACATCCCTTAACTCATCCCATGAAGTAATAGAACCAACAGTTAGAGTTCTAAACCATTCAAGAGCCTTACCTTTTAGAGATGCTGCTAATAATTTGGTGGCCACATCCTCCTGAGTTATGTTGTGTATGTTGTAGATGGTGGTCACATCTCTTATGTGTTCAAAACCAGTTGTCTGCCCTTCACCTGTGAAATCAGGTATACTCTTAAGTGCCACCAAGGGCACATCATGATGTTGAGCAAAGGCTAATGGACTTCCTTGGTTGAATGGTGCAAAGGCATACTGTCTAGCCATTGCAGGAGTTTTGATTTGAAGATTGACAACTATGTGAGTTGTATTTGCTATAGGATTTGAATCCTCTTCTAAATCTCTAGTTAGAGATCTGCCTCTTCTTTTGGAATGAAAGGGAAAAGGTCTCCTTTCTAAGGTATCCGGTGGTGATGATTGAACTCTCCTTGTAGGGGATGTTCTTTGAGTTGACCTGCCTTTGTGACTTCTCTTTGAGGGAAACTTTGAAAATTTGGTAGGCTTTGAGCTTCTAGTCTCAATCTTTCTCATAAACCTTAAACAAGGTTGGCCTAAATTTTTGAAACCAGTGGAATCACCAGATATACTTAATGAAACAACTTCTTCAAATTTGTATTATGTAATCTATATATCAGAGATAACATAATCTTCAATAATGAACTTCTTTTGTAGTCCCACCGGGCATGCCAGAATTGTTATACACTAAGTTTGCACCCTTGTTTCAAGCTCTCGTAGTCTTGATAACCTAGTATAACATGGGAATCATCTCCAGGTTGTGGGACCTTTGCTAACTGAGATGAGACCTCTAGGTTATAGGTTGGTTCCTCTTGGATAATCACCTTAATCTACTTCTAGACATGAAAGTAAATCTTTTGAGGGAAAGGGATAGAAGGAGTACTCAAAAGGGAAATGACCGAAAGCAAACTACCTACTAGGTGATACACCAAAATTAGGGTTTAGATCTCAGTATAGAGGAATGAAACTAGTAAAAGGCTTAGGTCTAATAGGTCACAACTTATTGAATAGGCTTGCATAAGTATTTCATAGAAGGGCCTGAACATAAGACACAACTTATGACCTGCAAGTAGACATTCACTTCTGCAACTCGGTGTAGGATTGAGACAAGATCATTAGGGGGCTGAAGTATACCCACAAAAATATCTAAATCAGATGAAACACAATAACACACACAGTTACAAAAAATAAGAGGGATTGGGAACCCTAAGATATCATTGAAAGCATCATACACTTTAATCCAATAAGAGATAACTCAAACAAGGAAGCATAGGGACATAAAGAATTGTCATAAAATACCTCTGCAATATCTAAATTATCAATGAAAGATTACAGAATGTGGAAAACCAGAGGGCAGGAAGAAATGCCACAGATAGCTTTCCAAGAAAGAGAATTTCTTCTTCACAAAATGTGAACTCTGAGCACTAAGGCTCCAAAAATACAATATATACATACTCAACTGCAAGGAGGTAGGAGTCAAAAGTTCTAACTAGGGTTACATAGTTTTACAATACAATAATCAAACCCTATCTTGATCAAGTCTGATAATAAATGTTATTTCTACAAAATTATGACCGATTAGACCTCAAGTTTGCGTGCCCATCCCTGTACTTCATTTGCCTGCGAACAAGCAACCTGGACTCATCTACCTTTTCTACAAGAACTCTTGCCATGAATACATAACCGGTACCTTCCCGAGACAAGAAATGACCCATGACGGCCGCCCAGACCTCCTCATCATCCTCCTTTAACTGCAAATGTCCAGGAGACATAAATTCTTTGAACTACCTTGCCGCTTGCGGCCTACAAATCAAATACTAGCAAAAATCCTCTTAGACAGATTTGAATTTGAAAACTAATGTCTAGCCGATCATTTTAAAACACAGTCATTGATATCTTTTGTTCCTGGCAAATGAATGGCTCAGATTAACTTTGAAACGGTCGCGAAACCCTTTGAAATGTTCGAGTCCACATCAGGAAGTCTCGACCAATGAGCATCGAGCATGTCAGCATATTTGGACCCGCTTTGACCTTTTCTCTTTTAAGTTACTTTGCGACTATGCGACTGAAGAATTCTAAGTTGTGAAATACATTTCTTAACTCTAGTTGGGTCAAGCGATTCAGTGAACACTGTAGTCGCTGAATAGCTGAATCTTTTAATAACCCCAGGTTACACTAAGCGAACATGAGAAACCCTTAGTCGCTGATTCGCAGAAAGCTCACTAAGCCTGGGCCCAGAATTGCCACATACCGAACCCTCATTCACTTCGTTCACCTCATCAGCAAACACCTCGACTTTTCTTGACATCAGACCCACTTAAGATAAGATTATGATCTAACGGCAGGCGCAAGATCTCATACCCTTTGAATATTCCTTTAGATCATATGCCCGCCATAGATCCTCATTAAGCCGTGACCCCACTGACAAGTTGGTCCACTTGGAAGTCCTCATCAGCACGCAGCAACCAATCAAATGCTTCACACATCAGCCCATCTGACAATGCGGACCCACCTAACAAAGCTCGGATATAAAGTAAGATCAACGGTGGGCACATCATCGCATGTGTCAGAAAGATTCCTTGCGGACATGCGCCATTCGTTGATCCTTTGCAGATGTCAAAGCCTTTTAAAATGCTGGAAACTTGGTCCCACTGACACATTACCGAATCACTACCATGTGGACCAATGAGAAGTCATCATTTGTGCACACGTAGCAGTGGACCCACTAGGCATGAAGAGTTACGTCACCAAGGAGAATCAACGGTCATCTTATAATCGCATACCTCTGACACATTTCATGAGAACACACACCAGCCGTAGATTTCCAAGCTTCTGACATCCTTGGGTCCGCTGACAAAAATACAAGTCATCATCCCTCGACGAATAAAAAGCCTCCAAGTAGGACACCATGGCAGTGGACCCACAAAAGGTTGAAGTGCTGAGAAAGGGGAAGATTGACGGCTATTGCGAGATTGTATGTGTCTAAAGAACCCCTTGAGATTTCACGACAACCGTCGGATCTTCCTGACTAGGATCCCACTTAAGCTGAGACTGCCAAACACTTAGCGACTATGCGACTGAAGGAAAAGCAAACTGTTCGCTGAGTCGTTGACCGCTAAGACTTAACCGCCAAACATTACATGACTAAGAGAAGTGTTGCAGTCGTTGAATCGCCGAAAGGAAAAGATAACCACCGAAGACTTAGAGAACCGACAACCGAAGGAAAATAAAGTGCACGTGGGTATTGGGATTTTTAAGTGGCCGATAAAGTAACAAAGAAATATAATAGGCCAAAGGGGTTTCTAAAGTTTATTTAGCTCAAATGGCTACTTTTGAAATTTTTTAACTTGCAGACCAGGAACTTGAAATAATTGCAGAGGCCATAAGACAAGGCACAAATTCATAAAATTTTCAGGGATGCTTGGCAGGGTAGAAACAGAGATGTTGGAATAGATTTTAGTCAAATTTACATGCATATGAAAATTAGGGTAACAATACCCTGACTCCAAACTTCAAAACACTTCACAGTACCTTTGATGAATCCTTTTCATAAAATCACATTCTTTTGAAAACCTCGAGCACTTGCTAAATTCGTTTTGTCCATAATTTACACTTTGCAAACACAACTACAGTGGCATCTCATTGTATTCGAATGATATCTCTTCATAAAATCCTTCATGAGCATACCCTACAACCTTTGTACAATATTCTGCAATTACTCGAACCCTTGATTTGTGTATTCACTGTTTTTCATATATGTGGCATCTATTTTCAACCTTATAAAGCATCAAAAGTGGCTCACATTTTAGCATAAGTACAGAAGATGCTATAAATGCCATGTCAACAAACCATAATTTGCAGATTTTAGTGATTATTACATCACATATCCTCGATTTGTCAAAGCCAATTATTGGTCTTGAGTATTCAGTGAACTTCTAAAAGACATACATACATGTTGCAAGATGAAAACTCCTTTCAGAAAAATCTACAATTATCTCTTTCACAAATTACGGGATTTATTTGTGTTTTGAAAGCATTTCACATGCCAAGTCTGGGTAGCCTATTGAATGAGAAATTCTCAACAATTTTATTTCGTGTTACTCTACAATCATTACGTTCTTTGTGATAGAATCTCTGCCAAGGAATTCATTTGTTGTATCGATGTCTCGACATGTCGCATGTACATTTCGATAAACAATTCATAGGTAGCGTGTACATTGCATAGGTACTGAATTGAACATTTACAAATATTACTTCTGACAAAATCCATCTCATTGTGCTTTGATCATTATATGTCTTTTCTGAGACCGTACCATCATATGCATGTTTGTAAGCATATCATCTAGAGAATTTACAAATGGAACACACAGCTCAGTTCTGCCGTCCAAATACTTTTATGGATAGCTATGCATTACCCAGAAGTCTATTCGTAACATTGACAAAGATGGTACTAACCGAGTTTGTCGAATTTAGGCTTTATACCTGTTAATTCACTTAAAACCACTAAAGGCTTTTCTATAAATTCGTATTTGCATATCTTGCAAACATTGAAAACATGTTCTTTCAAATGCTTTGATGGATCTCCATTTTCTACACCACAGCTTGTATTACTGTTGTATGTATATCATGGCACTAGGATCTGATAAATTTTGATTGCTGCCCATAACTGTTTTGGAATTTCGCTTCGATATAACCCATCATTTCGATGAGACACGTCAAGTTTGTTCGATGGACACTTGTATGTTGTTCTTTGCCTTGTTACAGGAAACATTAATAGAAACATCACTTTTTCTGTGCAACTGCGAGAATCTTGCTTTGGGCAAATGATCTACAACTTTGGATTTGTAGATGAGCCCTTACAACATAGAACTTCGGCGATATTTTTAGCTTGTTTTTTTTAAATCAAGGTGTCTCTTAAATGACTTGAACAATATGAACTTTAGCACAGTCTTATATTTGGCCCTGGGGTCATGTAATGTTCCAATATGGGCCCAAAAAGGAGTTTCCATTTTCGAACAACTGGCAAATAAATACTTATAACTCTTTACTGAGAGTGGTTTGGTATGAGATAATTCCACTGATAAGAGCATCGATAATTAGTGATCTTTTTCAATAATGGGTTATCTTAGATATCTCTCAATTTAACCTAACAGAGTACATCAGTGATTCTGCATAAACCTTATATTATGTGGGCTCTATACATATTTGTCTTGCTATTTATTTATTCTATTAATAAACTTGCAGCAATAATGACCTCATCAGAAGATCAAATAAACCATTCTTCTGAAACCCATATCCTCTCAAGATCAAAATGATATCTGATATCATCATGGTGTATGTGCTGTGCTTCTATTGGAGTGATCAAACTAAATAAAATGTATTTAGACTAGCCTTTGAAAATGAGCCAAATAATTTCACGAGACCATGAGAATTGGCAGGCATATAGACATCTGATCCAAGAATACACAAAAATGGTGAATTGGGAGAATTCATCCCAAGCCTCTCGTGATGATAATTATCTGATTTTGAATTATAGTCCTCCAGAGATGGTCTCAAAATACACATATTGTACATGGTATGGTCGCCTTTTTCTTTTTCCCAAAATTTAAAGTCACAACACATTCTCTACAATCTCTGGAGCCAACTAGGGATTTCATTCTCTAAGATCTGCACAAATCTAGGTAGTATTTACTCACTACTGGTACCTCCTGACGGGTAGGTGAAAATAAATGAGACTTAGGGACAATCAATTTAAATTTAAAATTCCAACATAGTTCAACTTCCCATTTTTATAAAACTCCATGCCATCCATAATTCCTACTTCTTTTTCGTGCAGGGTTTTTATGGATGTGAACTATTAGTCCTCAACAATCGGGATAAGCACTCACTTTCCATTGCAAATGAGAGAGCATTCAAATTATGCAATCTTTAGCAAGCTAAATGTGACTTGAATCTTGACACAACTCAATTCTTATGAAGAGCTGCACATCACATTCACAGGTTCTCAAGAGAAAAATGGGGGCTTTGATACCAAATAATGGAGTATAATGTTTTATTGATATTTATAATTGAAATTTTACTAGCATGTATAGAGGAGACCAAAATTCCAATAGGGAAATTGAAATCAAACGAACCAATTTGGAAAACAAGGTACAAACCAATTTGGTGAACAAGGTAATAAACAATTACATAGCCATGTCTACCCTACCCATGGTTGGTTAAAACAAGACTTTGATGGTTCCTCGCAGACAACCTTGGACAAAGAGTTAGGCATGGAGTCCTACATAATAATGATGGATGGTTTTATTTTTATTATCCTATCAACCAAGGGGTACAAACTTGATATTTTCTTGACGCAAAAATCACATTACAAGGCCTTTTCATTAAAAAGACAAGGAAATGAAGAGCATTATTATCAAGCTCGTGTGGTAAATTTGTTGGTTAACAAGATCAATGCTAGGTGGTGGGTAAAGTATTCGATTTAAGACACCCTTGCCAATATCATGTCTCTTTATAATCACATATTCTTATCTTACATGTATTCATAGGAAGAAATATATTGGTGGGTCTAATAAATAATTTTCCAAAAAAAATTAATGATTTCGGTGTTTAGGAGGATTCGTCCACCCTTCCAAGTAAAATAGCTAGATGATTGCACATGGATAGACATGGTATTTCAAATTATATTTTTTCCATCTATGAAGATAACCATATGCACTAGACTTTTGATTAGTTTTAGTCTCATTAATTTAACTTATTATGGCTCTAGATTACCTTTTTCTTCATATTCTAATTATGGTATTGGTTATTCTATATTGTGTCTTTTATAATATGAACATGGGTTCAAATATTTTTCATATTTGAAAAAAAGGAAAATGCAATGTTAAAATTAAACATAAAGTTTGGGATATTTAATGGGGTGGGGAACTTTATCTCTGATATTATTGCCATGTAAGGGTTTGATCGATCCTTTTCCATGGAGTTTTCTAGTTTGTAGAGGAAGGGTTTCGTTTTAGTATGTATGATTTCCTTTTAGGTATCTATGGATACCATAGTTTTTGTGATTGGTATTCCTAATGGCCATGTGCAATTGTCAAATAAAACTAAAGGGAATTCTAAGGGGCAATGTAGATGTTCCTAAAAATAGGGAAAAAGTTCGAACGAAACCCAAAATGGGTAAAACCATGAAGACCTTCCTCGGGTGTGTTCTAGAGTTGGATAAGTCTTGATTTGGTATGTTACTTTATAAGGTAGGTGTAAAGGGTTTAATACCATTATTCATAATAATTTCTATTACTAGATGAAGCTCAAATTTTATTTCTAGTTATAAATACCTAATTTGAAGAATCTATGACATAGACTCTTGGCTCTTGAAAACTTCCTCTCTACTAAGGGTTGATCCTTTTCTTGATTTAAAATATACAGTCATGTGTTCATCCCATAAATTAGGAATGTTATCCCATGCATACTTGCACAACACACTTTTCCCAAATTTCATACCTTGAATATTGTTTCTTCTTTGGCTACTTTACTCCCTAAGTCTAATTTGAACCCTTCTAGACAAGATTTTAGATCCTCCCTAGATCTCCTAGTTAATATTTTCCATGATCCTTCAAAGTAAGAAAGGGTGATCTTCTCTAATTCCTAAAGTGGTCATTTAATCCTTCAAAAAATTCTTTTTTTCTAGACATTGAACATAGTGATGCTTCTCCAAGCTATGAGACTAATTCCACTTTGTTTTTTGTTTCTCCTCAGCCAAATGATCCCCAAAAAACCCCTTTTGTTCCCAAAATCAAAGAGGACTCTATAGAGATAAAGGATGTCTGCATTTTTAAATTCAATTATACACAATGCATCATGTGCATTAATCTCCACTAAAGTTTGGAGGAGATGCATAGGGCTTTCAACACACATATGGAATATTTGTAGTGACAAATGCCCCAATTTTGTTTGGCCAAGAATAAAGTTCAAATCTTGAAGAAAGAGGGTCATTTAGAAATCCCAAGATTAGCCTCATGAAAATTCCAAATATAAGGTGTGGGAACAAATAGGGTTTATGGAAAAGAGTTTCTAACATTGGATGGCAATTGCAAAATAGATTCAAATTTTTCAAACAAGAGACCAAGAATCCTCAACTAGAAGTTGACGTCATGAAGCTAAACAAACATTAAGAAATCATGATGAAGAACATTTTGGGCCTTATGAGTTACTGCAAGGATTTTTATAAGAATATTATCCTTACCTATTACGTCCTCCAAGAAGAGATATGACATCAGAAAGAGAAGAAGAGGAAGAGATGTGATCCAGTGCCTGCAACTTAGAGTGGACCCTTGCACAAAATCTAAAAAGGACTAAACTATATGATCAAGTTCTCCTACTCTAGTACTTAGGCTAAAGAGCATTCAAATACTCAAAGGGTTTAGGGTATCATTTATGAAGAGAAAGTGGATACCCTATAGAAGATTGCAAAGTTGTGAATGGACTAAAGTCCTTAAGGGATTACTAATTTTCTTGTTTTTATGCTCATCATCTATTTTTAGTTTCTTTATTTTAAAATCTCTCTATTTTTAATTTTTCTAGAAATCTCATTCCTTGTGCGATTAGTTCCCTTTTCCTTGATGATATTTTTGTAATTGGTCTGTACCCATTTTTTGTGCTAATATAATAAAAAATACATGCTAATAAATTATTAAATATGTCAAGCAAGTGCCCAATATCCCATTTTAAGGACATTCAAAGAATATAATATCTTTTATGGGTAAACAAAATCCTTCTATAATTAAGAAAAAATATAATATAAATGAAATAATTTTACAAATATATTTAAACCTTCATTCTATTAACTTATTTTTACCTCTAATTCAACTTAAATGAGTAGTGCACCAAAAATTTAAGAATTAACCAAAATTATCTGTTGCTATAACATAAAATAAGAAATTACAATTTAAACCATGTAATATTGAATAAGTTATTCTTATGTCTTCTCCTCTCCACCCTTGATACTTATGGTCAAGTATTATCCCTTGATTTCATTCCCCACTCCTCATATGTGAAAACACAATCATTTTTTTTATTTACATCCAAATCTAATAGAGTGTCATTATAATATCAAAATCACATGATTTTATATTATAATAAAGAATCCCGACATAATTTACTCAATTAGAAGATTGACAGGCTCCATTTTATGAATTTAATCATAATTTTAACTTCTTTTATTATTAAAATATTTAGTTGTGTTTTCAGTAGATTTTATTGCATTTTTATCACTTTTGAAATATATTTTTCCTACTCTTAGTAATAGCTTCTTCTTGGGTTAGTCTTCAAAGTTTACCTCTAGAATTTTAGAATAACAATATCCTTTGAAGTGTTTATAAGTCATTTGGACTATTGATATAAATAGATAAGACCACTTCATTGAGATCTAGGTTGGTTTTCATAAGAATGTGTAATAGTGTGCCAATAGAGAAAGCACTCAGAACTTAGGTATTTCTAAACTAACAATTTCAGAAATAGATCCAAGTAATTATTTATAAAAAATCAATCTTTTTAGAAAAATTTTAATCAACATGAACATTTAATAGAGAAATATAACTAGCCTTAAGAAAAAAAATATTAACGTGAAAAATAAATATATTTTCAATATTATGTTTTCTTGTAAGATTATAGAGATCGACAAGGTTTTAGTGAATGGAGAGGATGTTACCTAGATGAAGTTTTAAATGGCACTGATTTCAATGTGCTTGCCAGCTCCTCTCCTTCAAAGGATATTCCAAAACTTGATGGCCAATCTAGAGAAAAAGAATGTAAAAAATATCATAAGATCATAGTAGATCAACATTAAATGGAATAAAAATCAATAAATAAATCCTTAAATCTTGTAGCTAAAATGTTTACAACAAAAAATGGTTTTTATTATATGTGTGCCTAAAATGTAGCAAGTTTCAGAATACGATTTGTTATCAAATGAAGAATATTCAAAGAAGGATTTAGTTCTTTTGACCATTACCTAGATGCAATACAAATATTTGGTTCTTTTGATCATTACCTAGATACAATGTGTGCTAGGTTTTCCATTCATTCTCATGAGAGATGGATCGTGTAGGAGCATCCATGGGTAATGAAGACTCACTAATGAGTTTTTGTTGTTTGTTAAGATCCAAAATATAATAAGGTCCTAAGGACAATTGAGTGAGTATTTTGTAATGTTTTTGCATCACTTTGTAATGCTTAAAGTCCATATTGCTATTGTATTGTCATATAGGACTTGACTGGTCAGAGTAGGTCAAACAACCCCAATTGTGTGGAAATTAGGTGGAAATGATCTTTTCCATATTTTTAATCCATATTTGGCATGGTATTAATGTGGCATGAGGAAAATAAGTCATCTGATGTTCATAGAGAGAAAAGTGTAAAAATTGAAAATATTGCAAAGTAACTTTTTGACAAATCATGACAAATTATAATCCTAATGGCTAGTTGGTTTGAAAATAGTTGGGATCGGTTGAGGGAGTTAAATAATATATGTACATATGCCTCTTTTTTTAGAGGCATCACTTTTGTTGATAATTTGATTGCCACTAAAGATCACTCTATTTTTACCACACTTTTTTCTGCAAACAGTGTTATGGTATGCACCTATAAGTATTAGTGGGAGGTTCTAATGCACATGACCAGATATAATTTTAAATGATATTTAAATTGGTAATTATTTGTATAAAATCCATCAACAATTTCTAGTTATAGGCATTTTTGCGCTAACTACTTTAAAACCCTCACAAATATAGGGTTTTCACTTAATGGTGATAAAGACCCGACTTTCCACTAACTAAAAATTATAATATTTGGGAGAATGTTAGGTCCATCAATTTTTTTTACAATTTCAAATGTTAAAGAGTGGTCCCAAGTGATGTTTGCAAATGAAAATAAGTGCTAGGCTTGGCATCTCTATGTGACAAGCCTATGAAGTATAGGAGATGAAGGCAAGCTGAGTTTCACACTCAAAATTGGGAGTTTTAGGAACTGAGAGTAGGTGGATTTTTTGTATTGGAGAGAAGATAAATGTGTCCATAGTATTGGTTTTGTTGTGCAAGTATTTTTTAGAGAGTTTCATTGGTGAGGGAGACCTAATAGCCCTATTAGGTTACCGTAATTAGTAAATATTTTCCTATCAGTTCTGAGTATCAAAAAGAGGTTTTGACATATGTTGAGTATATCCAAAAAGGGTATTTTTAATGGTAGTTTTTTTTGGATTGTGGTCAAAAGTCTGTGAATCAAGGTCAAAATACCCACTGGATAAGGCTACAAAGAATTAGGCCTGATTATGGAACAATTACTATAAAGAAAGTTGTTGGGTTTTCTTTAGTGGTTGGATTGAGGATTTTTTCGTTATCTAGTGAGGAAAAACATTTGAATTTATGCCTACACAACCATCGTGATAATATTGTTATTTCTAAACCCTGGTGTGACAAGCTTTCGTGTCAATATTGCCTTGGAGGATAAACTTTTCAAGCTGTTGAATTGGTTATACAATTAGGTGGTGGAAAATTATAGGAATCTTTGAGTCTGATAAAATCTAGTGAGGAAATATTTTGGTCCTTGAATGAATCAAATTCTTCTTGAGCCAACAAAGTCAAGAAGAGGTCGAAAGCTTGTGTTAAAAGGTCTAGTTGGGTAACCCATGAGTTGGAAGGGTTGTATGATGAAATTAACTATATTTGAGTAACTACTCCACCTTGTCTAGTTTCCTCTACATAAATGAGTTATAGTGAAACACTACTCATGAAACATGGGTTAATGAATTTGACTCAAAAACTACAAAGTTGAACTTTAATAACAATGTCACAATTCGACCTACTGTCAAAAATATCTCCTACTTAGAAATATTTGGTTAAAAGGATTTAGTTGTCATTAATGTGCCACAATAGAGAATTTATTAGAATAAAAAAATGATTGATTAGTATTATCAAAGTTGGTAGTGAATATAATAAAACCATGGTAAAGTTCTCCAAACGTATTTCTACCTAGAGTCATCATCTCTTTTCTACTCTCTAAAGTAGAAATATTTCATCAATTCTTTCATTGTGAGGTGTGTTGTCATTTTCAAATGTTTTATTTGTATGTATTTAAAAACCAAAGAAGTGTCTTTCTCCTTTAGTCCTGGTAAAAACTATATTTTTCTTCAACTTTCTATCGATGAGATCTTTGGCCTGCTAAATGAAATTCATCTGCACTTGTCCATTTTTATGAAAATAATAAAATTTGAATTATTTTCTAGTTGAAAGATAAGATATTTTCCTAGCTAGAAGAGCACTTTTTTGAACTATTACATGACTCTTATTCACTCTACATTCTTCACCAATCAAAGAAGAAATTATATTTTCTAAACTCTAATTCAGTTTATTCAATATAAAACCAATATAATCATAACTTGAAGACATACTTTTTAGTAAGATCACCTTGGCATCATCATCATCATCATCATCATCATCAAATTTGGATTTTACACTTGCAATTTGATTAAGAAGAGAACAAAATGTGCTTATATTTTGAACAATATTATCTACCTCATTCATCTTCAATCCAAACAATTTTTGCTTTATGGATATTTTCATACTAGAATCTTGTGAATCAAACAAAATATTAAGCCTATCCCATATTTCTTTCAACATCTTTGATAGATCAATGTGATGCAAATATGCATATAATAAACAAGGCTAATTAAAGTCTTGGTCTTACAATCTTTAGCCATCAACTTTGTTTTTGAATACTAGTAAAAGAAGGTTTTAACTGGGGACCCGAAACCCCTTATAGTGAGTTAATAAAGATAAGAAATTAAAAACCCCCAAGAAGAACACGGATCAGAAAGCCAGCCTGCAAGAAAACCTGACCACAGAACAAAAAATCGGTAAACAAAAAATATAAACCAGCGACGAAAACATAGAAAAAGAAAAAAATACAGGAAACTAGGCATACTCCAACAGAGTTGCCTCCATGTCTTTTTTAACCTTGGATATTTTAGTGATGGCCACATTGAGGTCTGAAAGCTCCATAATTCTCTCTTGGATCTTCTTCTTAGATGACCTGGTGCATTTTCCCAGACCAAATGGGCCCTCATCTTTGTTGGAATCATCGATTTGAACAAGGGAACCAACATTTAACTCTTGTTGGATGTTGCTAATGAAGTCGACTGCATTCCCCATAAATTGATTGGTGTCCATCATGATCTTCTTGAGGGTAGTCTCCAGCTTGTCAATCTTCTCCTTTATCAAACCCACCTCATCCCTATTTTCCCCAGCCTTAGTCGTCGCATCCAACTGAGCACCCATTTTATCCTGAATAATGTCCACCTTAGCAGAGAGAGATCTGACATTGAGGCTCAGCATTTTTATTTCATGAAAGAACCACTTGACCAAACGGAAGGAGTACATGGACATCACCTTGGCTATTTGTGTTACCCTAATTTTTCATATGCATGCAAATTTGGGCCAATTCCCATTTCAGGGCCTGCATTTTTATCCTTCCAAGAACTTTGTAAAATTTCATGGCTTTAGCTTTTTCCCTCTGGTCTCTACAACTATTTCTAGGTCTCTGGCTAGGTGCAAAAAATCCTTAATTTTTTATAAAACTAGCAGTTGTGTTAGAAAACCCTTTGGCCTATTATATTTCTTTGTTACTTTATTCGACCACTTAAGTCCCTCCATTTTGCATGTGCATTTTAAAATCCTTCAGTCGCCAAAGCTCCGATTCCTGACGGTCAAAGCCCTAACACTTAGCGATCTCGTGAGCGGTTACCATTTCGATTGGCGGTCTCGGTCTAGCGGCCAGGTCAAGATTCTAGATCTATGACTGTCGCATGATCTCATGGCCTTGAAAGATTCCATGAGATCATGCGATGATCGTCAATCTTCCTTTTCCTTTAGCATAGTATCTTGTCCGTGGGACCAGTGCCACCTCATCCGATTTGGCATCTTCCGATTCGTCGGTGGTTGGTGATTTGGCTATTTGTCAGTGAGGCCATTGTCAAGGAATGTGCTACATGTATCCAAAGGGGCGGTGTTTGATTGGTTGGTGAGAGTACAGTGTGGTGCCATGTTAGCGCGGGCTCGACAGTTGTTAGTCAACTGAAGATCTAACGGCTGGCGCATGATCTGAAGGAGTTTCTCTGACACATGAGATCATGCACCTGCCATTGATTTTACTTTTTCTCTGAGCTCTGTAAGGTGGGTCCTCAATTTCTGATGTGCTCGTTCTTCATTGGTTGGTGAAATGACAGCTGGGGTCTTTTGGTACGACCATGTCAGAGTATCTGCAGGGATGTCAGTGGACTGAAGATCTATGGTTGTTGCTTGATCGCAAGGGATCTTCCAAGCCCTTGCGATCTTGTGACAACCATCTAATGCTCTTTCTCTAGGTCGTGGGTCATCATTGTCAGATGGGCTGACATGTGAAGCATTTGATTGGTTCGCATGGTGATGACTAGATTTTTAGTGGGTCTATGTGTCAGTAGGGTCACGGCTTAACGAGGATCTATGGCTGGCGCATGATTTGAAGGAATATTCAGTGGTCATGAGATCATGCACCCACCGTTAGATTGGAATCTGTTTGCAGTGGGTCCGTTGTCAAAGAGGTTGCCGAGGTGTATGCTTGTAGACCAGTCAAGGGTGACTAAAAGATTGCCAGGTGGCGAATGGGCCTAGGGTTAGAAAGTATTCCATGAATCAGTGACTAAAGGGGTTCCTCAGGTTCACTAGACTTAACCGGGGTCAACTAAAGGTTCAAATGACTCTGCGACTGAAAGGAAAAGGTAACCCGAAGTGAACTTAAGGTTAACTCTACAGGCGAACGGTTCCTGGGTAAATAAGAAGATCTAACAGTCATGTTTTAAAAGGAGATTGAGATTCAAACAAGGACCGTCGATAGAAGAAAAGTGTGGCACCACCTGTTAGCCATTAATTTTGAAATTTTAAATATTTCTCTGCAGGGTTTTTTGCTAGGTTTTGATCCAATGATCGGTTGCGACAAAATGGGTAGCTAAAATTTATGTTTCAAGGAGGTTTGTAGTTGGAGAGAATGATGATAGGGGTCTGGGTGGCCGTCTTTGGTCATTTCTCATTTTCTGAGGGTACCAAATCAGTGCATTCATGGCAAGACTTTGTGCAAGAAAGGTAGATGAGTCCAGGTTGCTTGTTTGTAGGTTGATTGCGGTATAGAGATGGGCACAAATATTTGATCAGCCTTAGTGTTACAGAGATGTATTTATGATCAGATTTGATGGGTTAGGGTTTGAATATTATTCTAATGTAAAATCCATGAAACCCTAGTTAGTTTTTTGACTCCTACCTGCGTGCAGTTGAGTTGGATATATTGTATTTTTGGAACCTTAGTGCTCAGAGTTCACATTTTGTAAAGAAGAAAGTCTCTTTCTTGGAAAGCTATCTGTGGCATTTCTTCCTGCCATCTGGGTTTCCACATTCTGTAATCTTTCATTGATAATTCAAATATTGCAGAGGTAATTTGTGACAATTCTTCATGTCCCTATGCTTCCTTTTTTGAATTATCTCTTATTGGATTGAAGTATATGATGTTTACAGTGATATCTTAGGGTTCCTGATCCCTCTTGCTTTCTGCAATTTTTGTGTGTTATCATGTTTGATTTAATTTAGATGTTTTTGTGGGTATACTTCAGCCCCCTAATAGTCTTGTCTTGATCCTACACCGAGTTGCAGAAGTGAATGTCTACTTGCAGGTCATAAGTTGTGTCTTATGTTCAAGCCCTCGTATGAAACACTTATGCAAACCTATTCAGTAAGTTGTGACCTACTAGACCTGAGCCTTTCATTGATTCCATTCCTCTATACTGAGATCCAAACCCTAATTTTGGTGCATCACTTAGTAGGTAGTTTTCTTTTCAGTCATTTCCTTTCCAAGCATTCCTTCTATCCGTTTCCCTCAAAAGATTTACTTTTCATGTCTAGAAGAAAATTAAGGTGATTATCCAAGAGGAACTAGCCTAGAACCTGGAGGTCTCATCTCAGTTAGCATAGGTCCCACAACCTAGAGATGATTCCCATGTTATACTAGGTTATCAAGACTATGAGAGCTTGAAACAAGGGTGCAAACTTAGTGTATAACAATATGCATAACTCCAAAAGGAGGGTCAATTTTATCCTTTAAATCTTCTCTGAGGAGTTGGACGCTCCTTTCTTGCATGTCAACAATTTTAAGGAAGGGGATAGATCTAGAAGATGACATAATCTCCTTATCCCGGAGGGTCTCCTTACCTCTCACCTCAATATCTTTTTTATCTGACACGTCTTTAGTAGCAACAACATTTTTTGGAGAGATGGAGACATCATGGTCCATAGAGCTGGTGTAATCAACAAGAATAGGGACTTGCTGACCCCAAAGATCACTTTGAGTACCCAAATCTAGAACAACCTAAATGTTTTTTTTACCATCCACCTCCGTATCACTCTTAGTAGCAGAAAAATAATCTCCGCTATCATTCTTAGTCTTTTTTAGAGGAACCCCTTTAAAATCCAAGAAACCCTCAATCCTGGCCCCTTCTGACCCAGTTTCCATACATTTATTCTTATCCAGCTTAGGTTTCTTAGAGAATGAGCCCTTCAAAGTTGCAACCTCCCTGCCTCTCTTAGCTAGGGAAGACCCACCCTCATGAAGAGGAGAGTGGGTAAGGGCCACTTTATTGGAAATGTGCTCAACAATGAGAAGAATAAGACCTTCATGTAGAATGGGCTTATTCTCTTTCCTTTTCTACTCAGTGATGCTTTGCCAAAGGGAAGTAAGCAAGTAAAAAGGAAACAAGACCCTAATCTTGTGCCTGAAATGGAAAAGAAGGACAGTGGCAGGAATGGGATCTTTTATACCCATCGTCTAGAATAATGTACTCCATTATAGCCACCATGACTTTGGACCAAATCTCCTTGAAGCTAAAGAAATCATAACAACCCCCAATATCTTTAATCAGTTTCTCAGCTTCCTCTTCTTCCTTAGGGAGATGGTGAATAGCTTTAGCAAAGACCTTCTTGTCCCTATAGGACTTCATCCCTTTCAAGCCAAGGCCCAAAACCTAAGTGATGCTCGCTCCTCGGTGATTTTCACATCTAATCCCTGATTGGTGACTATGCTATCATTCCAACTATCAACAAATTTCCTGGTAACCTCTTTGTCAAAACCGTGCAAATTATCCATGAAAGTGGCAAGCCCACCTTTACACAACCTTTCCCAAATCACCTTTTCATCCTTCAACCTCTTGCAGCTCTTAGGCTCACGACGATTGAGGTCCCCTCTCATCCTAACTTCACTAGGACCAGAGCTCCCAAGATATGCAGAAAAAACATTGAATAGGGCAAGAAAGGTGAAAAGTAAACAACCTGTCACACTTCTAAAAAACTTGTGTTCTCTCCTCTTGTTCTTCGGAATACCAAATCTTTCCATAATGATAAAGTCCTCCTTTTTGTTTAGTTGTCTTATCATTAATGTTATGGAGATTCACCAAATAAATTCACCTATAGTGAATCTTGTCATATGCCACCAAAGCTTTTAAATCAACATTAAGTTTACTACCTCCTTTCCATGTCATGATTCCCTCCAATTTTACAAATAGGTTGGCCAAAGCGTGCGTCATCCCATTGGCCTCACAATATACATGTGATATGAGTACTTCTTGTAAAGTTTTAATAATTACAAGAGAATATTTAATGATAGCTTTGATTGTCCATGAAGGATTAGACTTACCCTTGATGCATTTGAGAATGTTCATTGAGTCCCCTTCAATCCAAACTTTATTGTATTTAGATATATCAATGATTTTTTAAATTTAAAGGAGACCTTCCACTTTCATGACGTGGCTAGATGGAATCCCAATGGGGAGGGCCACCACAACAATGCAATTAGCCACATCATCCCTTATCACACCACTACACCAAGTAGGACCCGAGTTTCATTTAGAAGCCCCTTCAAAATTGGCCTTGATCCAACCCTTGGGGGTGATAACCATAACACATTTTCTCTCTCTAACTTAGAGGCTTTGGGGGCTTTGTTAGGATTAATATTGACAAAAATATCTAGCTTCCATCCAAGGGATGCCTCTCTATTCTCCTAAATACTTCTTTTGATTTTCTCAGCAACAACAATCAAGGGGAGAGAGGTGTTTATGAACACCCCATCATTGTGCTCTCTATATTTTCCAAATGACATGCAGGGCAATTATATTCTACAGGTTCCTTTGTATACTCACATCAGCATTTCTCCATTGGATAAAGATATCCTTCATGCTGCCAACAAAAAACCAGTGTTGATTCTAAGTGCTTAGGACTAGGTTCCAAACTTCCCATGAGTAGGGGCAAGAAATAGGCAGGTGGAGAGAGGTTTCTTCCTCATTCAAACACAAAAAGAACTGATTAACCAACATCATTCCTCTCTTTTGAATGTTTTCTAGAGTAAGAATCTTATTATGCAAAACCAGCCAATAAAAAAAGTTAATTTTAGGAATCAGTGTTTTATCCCAAACCTTAGCCCAAAATGAGGGCAGCTCCATTTGATTCAAGAGGAGAGAAATAGATGAGGTGACCATCTAGGATCCTAATGGATGATTGGTTCAGACCACATAATCTTTTTCCCCCAACTCTAACCTCTACACATTTAGATCCAGCATCAAAGGATGAAGACAATCATCCACCCTAGCCAAATCAACCCATGACTGATTGTTCTAGTAATTGCGAACCCATGGACCAAATATCCTCATACAATCTTTAATAAGGAGATGAGCATCAAGGGTGGAGGCTAAAGAGAAATTACCAATCCAATTATCCTCCCAAAATTTAATATTGTGACCATTACCTAGTAACCACTTAGCTCCCATGAGGGAAGTACTATTAGCTTTCTGGATACTATTGCATATAGTAGAGCCCTCGATCGTAACATCAGACTTGAGAAAGTCCATCATACTCATGAATGGATAGAGGTACTTCTTGGTGATGATCTGGTTCCATTCCTTCTACTCACCAAAGATCTTCCATATTTTTTTCCCTAGTAAGGCATTATTAACCACCTTAATAGGATAGAATCCCAATCCTCCTCATTTCAAGGGTTTACAAAGCTTATCCTAGGCCACGAGCGCTATCCTTTTTCTGTCTTCAACACCAGACCAGAGAAAGGACCTCTAAATTTTTTCTATAGTATCAGTAAATTTGGAAGGGATTTTGAAAAGGCTCAAAGAAAAAATCAGGAGGCTTTGTAAAGAGGCTTTCGGGAGGAGGAGTTTACCAACTTGGCTTAGGAGAGTCCTTTTCCACCCGGCCATTTTTTTTTAAACTGCTCCACTAATTTGAGCCAAAAGGAATTAGTCAGTTTAAAACCCAGGGGGAGCCTAAGATAGGTAGTAGGGAAATTAACAATGGAACAACCAATCAATCTGGCGATATAGAGTTGTCTTTCCACAGGAGTATTTATGAAGAAAAAAGAACTCTTCTTTAAGTTGATAGTTTGGCCCATAGCAGACGAATAAATGAAGAGGGCCTTTTTCACGTTGTTGGCTTCAGTGGTAGACATAGAGCTCGTGATCATAGTGTCATCCACAAACTGCTCATGGGAGAAAGTATTCAGGGAAGAGGAAGGTAAAATAGCTTTTATCAACCCTTTCCACATAAAAATTTGAAGGAAACAACCAAGGCACTCGGCCAAGATAGGAAAAATGATAGGAGATAACAGATCACATTGCCAAAGACCCCTGGAAGGTTTAAAAATATGGAAGAGGAACCATTCATGCTGACCCAAAAAGAAGCAATGCTAATAAGATGGTTGACAAGGTGGATAAATTTATCACAAAACTCAAAGGCTTTGAGGAATTTTAGCAACAAGGACCAAGCCACTCTGTCATAGGCCTTCGAGAGGTCAAGCTTAAGAATAAATCCAGAATTATGGGATTTCTAACAAGAATGAATCACTTCATGGACCTTGATAATAGAATCCAAAATTTGTCAGCCTGGAACAAAACCACTTTGATGAGGAGAAATTATTTTAGGCAAAAGAGGGAGCACTCTCAATGTAACCACCTTGGAGAAGATCTTATAGATCGAGTTACAAAGACTGATCAGTTTAAAAGCATCCACCATATCCACCCCAGTACTTTTAGGAATAAGGGAAATGAACATAGGATTTAGTTCCTTTAGAATGGTTCTAGAACTAAATAATTCCTTAACCACATTACAAATGTCTAGCCCAACAATTTTCCAAAAGTTCTAAAATAAGAAGTGGGGGAACCCATCCGGGCCCAGAGATTTGTCACCTTCAAAAGAAAAGATAGCTCATTTGATGTCTTCCACTAAGGGGATAGAAATCAGAGATAGATTAGTATCCTCATCCACCAAGGAAGGAATAGACTTGAGGAGGAGAGATTGATCAAGACTAGATAGAGAACCATCTTTAGACAAAAGAGACAAAAAGAAATCCATGATGGCTTTAGAGATCTCTTTATCTTCCCTCACCACACCATCAGGAAGGTGAATGTTGGAAATGTTGTTGGAAGCCCTATGCTTGGAAGCAGTCATATGGAAGAAATGAGTGTTCTTATCCCCAACTTTCAACCACAACAACCTAGATCTTTGTCTCTAGTAGACCTCCTCCTTAGAGATAATGTTATGAAGGCTGGCCAAGAGAGTATCTTCTTTGGCTTTCGAGGTGTGAGAGAGACCATTCATTTTTATAGAACCTTGGATGAAATCCAGCTCAGTTTTAATAAAGACTTTGGACTTTAAAATATCCTCAAAGACCTGTTTTCTCTAGGCTTTAATATTACACTTAATGTGATTAAGTTTTTTGGCCACTTTAAACATATAAGAACCCTAGATTTGGACATCCCACCACTCTTTAATACTGATCTCAATCTCTGGATGGTCCAATTGGTTCTTCTCAAAGTGAAAGAGAGCCTTCCTTGAAGTAACCAGGGGATCCACCACAAAGGAGATGGGAAAATGGTTTGATCCCACCTTAGTAAAAGAGGTAAGGGAGCGACCAAAGCTGTCAAGCCAATCACCAAAAATGAGGGCTCTATCCATCTTAACCTGAATAAGATCCTTGCAAATCCTTCTAATCGACCACGTATAGTTCAAACCTTGAAGATCCACATCCAAAAGCCCCTGTTTGTTAATCATGTCCATAAGATCAAGTCTACCATCAATCTAACTCTAAGAATGCACACCCCCATCTTTCTCAATGATAGACAAAGGTGAGTTGAAATCACCCATCAACAACCAAGGAAAATCCAGAAAGGACAACCTATGACTCTCAATAACCTTCCAAAATTTATTCCTACCAACTTTAGAATTAGGAGCATATATATTGCTGATAACCCAAATGAAGCCAGACCTAATATGAACAAACTTCATACTAAGGATGTTCTTATCCATCTTAAGAATCTCACGTGAAATATTAAAACTATGACAAAAGACCGCCAAACCTCCAGATGCACCTTCAGAGCTACAACCAACAAATCCACTATTTTTTAATATCTTAATCTTCTCCACTTTATATCTTTCACCATCTTTGTCTCTTGGATAAGAATCACATCCTGTTTATGGTCTTTGACCAAGTTCCATAGAATGTCCTACTTGTGGGGGCTATTCAAGCCCCTAATGCTCCAAGATATGATTTTAATTTAAAACTGGGGGAGAAGGCCTCCTGAATGGTGATTTGCCTCCCATCCGCTATATCCTTCTGACTTTCTTTCTCTCTAATGAATTTGTTGGAGCTCCTTCCTCTAGGTTTGGGTGGAGTACCAACATCTTTTGACATGCTTCGAGTAGCCACTTGAATAGATCCAGGGGTAGGAACCTCAGACAAGATACTTTTATTCTTCTTCTTTCTATTAGTCTTTTGAGTCCATGGAAACCCTTTCGGTTCAATCTCAGAGCTTTCCTTACCCACAGGGAAAACATCTCTGCAACCCATAGGAGAGTTAGGAGAGGAAAGGCCCTCAACAACAACAAAATTAGTCAAAATTGTAGCAGAGAAAGAAATCCCCTGAACTTTAGAGTGTGAGCCCAGAGGGAAGCTAACCGCCTCCAAAACAAGGTTCTTGTCCTCTAAAGATATTTGGCAAGGAAAGATGACATCTAGGGGAAGGGGGGCTGAAGAAGGGGAAGAAGAGCCAACATCCAATAGGGACAGGGGAGAGAATTCCTAATAAACCATAACCAGAGAGTTGGAGACCTTGATCACGCCTATCTCAGCAATTTCACCTTCCTCCAAGGGTTCCAAACCCTCGGAGGGAACCACACTAGACTTAACCAAACCACAAAGGGGCACAAAAAAAGGATCCCCTTGGTTAGAACTAGAACTATTCAATTTCTCCACCCAGGTCTGTTTGACCTCCTTGGGAAGTAAACCATCTTTAAGGGAGACTTTCAAATCTTTCTTAGCCTTGAGGGGGTAATTTTTAGCCCAGTGACCCATTTTTTACAATAAAAATAGGCAAAAGGGAGAGACTCAAACTCGACCTCCTTCTCCCATTTCCCCAACTTAGATTTAATGGAGGTAGAAGCTGAAAGATGATCAAACTGACATAAATTCACACAAGCCCTCACAAAAACCAATCTGGATTTAGTTGTCATCGAAGGGTCAAGAGAAATCAGGTCACCACCAAAGGACGAGGCCAAAACCTTAAGGACCTCCTCATTCCAATATTCAAGAGGGAGGCTAGGGAATCTAACCCGAACTGGAGCTTCCATGAAGAAATTGTCACTATAGTCACAGTTAGGGGACCATTTCCTCAAAGCCAATGTCATTCTACCAAGAATCCAAGGTCCCCCACAGAGAACAAAATCCAAGTACTCCTTGTTGTTAAAACCAAAGGAGAGAAAACCCCTAGGGAGAGCTGCTATATCAACTTGGCCTTTGAGCGCCCATTTCCTGCGTGTGAAGGACCTAACAACTTCAATATTAGGGCGAGGGCCCAAAAATTTACCCACCATAGAAAGGTCCATGGAGGAAACAAAAGAGTCCACGAGCGAATCTGAAACAAAGATAGAGAAGACACTATTCTTAAAGTCCCTAGTCACTTCCATAGGACAAGAGGAAAAACCAGACAACTTTTTCCCAACCAGGTCAGCCCACTTGACTGGAGGAGAATCCACATTAGACTTCTAGTTATAAAATGAGCCCTTGCAATCTACCCCACCACGCGGGCCCCCAGGGAGACTCTCTCCAGCATATTCCTCTTCCAGCAAAGGATAATCAACAACAATAGAACCAACAAGCTTGGACAGAGGATCAAGGTTCAACGCACACAAAGAGAGTTGGTTCTCAACACCGATCGAAGGAACCAAAACCAAGGTCGTAGAAGATGCTGGGGGGATAGGACAAACCAGAGGAGTCCCAAAAACTTCCCCAGCATAACCTGACACCACTGGGTCAGACAATGGGGCCCCCGAAGCTACAAGACCACAAAGTCTCATTGTTTGGGCCAGCCCAAACCCAAAAACCCCAAAACGACCACCATGGCCAGCTAGAGAATAGTAAGAATTTAAAATTTTTTTCCCATTGGAACGCTCCCCCATTTTTTTTGATTTGATATAGCCATCAACTTTGTTGCTTCATGTCCATCTTTTAGTTTTCTAACATGTTCACTTACAATATTTCATAGACCTTTTTCAATAAAAAACAATTATATTTTAATTTTCCTTATTTGAAATTTATACCCTTCAAATTTGATAATAGTAGTTAATTTTTCCATTATCCTTATAACTTAAATTTTGTGTCCCTATATCTCTTTTTTTTTTTTTGATCGATAAGGGGCCGAGGCCGAATATTATATTAAAATAATAAAATATACTAGAGCATAGATCAAGCTATTGAGATTCAAAATACATACGACATTCCCTTGATGTTTGTCGCATGATCGCATAGTTTGAAAATGGCTTATGCGAACATGCGATACCCCATAAGCCTTCACCACCATTACCTGCCCTTGGCTATGGGACCCACGATGCATATCCATCTCAGCACTTGCTGGTCAATTAGAAAGGGACACATCGGCAAGACCCGACACACTGACCCACCTTTAATTCCACAACAGGGTCTTTCATCAGTTGTCGCATGATCGCATAGCTAAGAAAAGGGCTATGCAAACATGCGACACACCGAAGCCCTTTACCACCGTTAACCACCGCCGCATAAAGTTTCCACAAAGGGCTTGTCGCATGTTGCATAACTCAAGACTAGCTCCTGCGAACATGCGACAAGCCCCCAGCCCACAACCTTAGTGTCCACTTTATCCATGCACTGGTGAGAACTTTGACTGGGTCCGCATCTAAAAGATTGATAGTCATCGCATCTTCGCATATACCTTCAAGACTTTACCAGAACAAGCACCCATCATCAGATCATCCATGCTGTGACCCCACTGAAAAGTGTGGGCCCCCCGATGTGTCAACATTCCCTTACCAGCTCAGCCAATCCCAACCTGACGCCTCGACGGTAAGTCATCACGTGGTCCCACTGCAGACAAACCAACGGCAACTAATCGGATGGTGGGCGCATGATCACATGGGGAGAGAATATTCCATGCGATCACACACTGGCCGATGATCAAAATCTCTAACCCCAACCCCGCTGACAACACTCCACCTCATATTTTCCTTATCAGACGGTGGGCACGACAATCCCCTACCATCTTAGCCAATCCCCACCTGACACCTCGATGATGAATCATCACGTGGTCCCACTGCAGACAAACCAACGGCATCTAATCAGACTCTGAGTGCATGATCACATGGGGAGAGAATATTCCATGTGATCACACGCCAACCGTCGATCAAAATCTCTAACACAAGCCCCGCTGACAACACTCCACCTCTTGTTTTCCTTCGGCCAATAGGGGTGCTCCATTTATGCATACATGTCAACATGGACCCAAAGTTTGAAACCCTACACCGCAAAGAAGAATCAACGGCCGGCGTGATTTTGCATAGCTCTGACAAATCCCTTGCGCTTTAGCGACCACCATTGATGCTCTCACATGTGAAGATCATCTAACTTATCCAGAAACTAGGTCCCACCCTTGAGCTTTGGCAGTAAAGGAAAACTCCCATTCGTTGGATAGTCTTTCTTCAATCCCTGACCTAGCGATGACTAACATGCTTAAAAATTGGGCCCCACACAATCGCAGCAGCACACATAGGAATTGCTGGTGTCAGAGATTTAATTGCGCAGAGGCGAATGACCGAAAACGACCAAGGTTTTTGAAGCTAGAAGATAACTCCAACGGCATCTAATCAGACGGTGGGCGCATGATTGCATGGGGAGAGAATATTCCATGCGATCACACGCCAGCCGTCGATTAAAATCTCTAACGCAAGCCCTACTGACAACACTCCACCTCTTTATTTCCTTCGGCCAATTGGGGTGCGCCATTTATGCATACATGACTAACATGATAAAAAATTGGGCCCCACATAATCGCAGCAATGCACATAGGAATTTTTGGTGTCAAAGATTTAACTACCCAGAGGTGAACGACCGAAAACAACCAAGATTTTTGACGCTAGAGTATAACTCCAATAGCATCTAATCAGACGGTGGCCACATGATCACATGGGGAGAGAATATTCCATGTGATCACATGCCAGCCGTCGATCAAAATCTCTAACGCAAGCCCTGCTGACAACACTCCACCTCTTTATTTCCCTCGGCCAATAGGGGTGCGCCATTTATGCATACATGTCACCATGGACCCACTGTTTGAAACCCTACATTGCAAAGAAGGATCAATGGCCAGCGTGATTTCGCATACCTTTGACAAATCGCTTGCACTTTAGTGACCACCGTTGATACTCTGACATGTGAAGACCGTCTGACTTATTCGAAAACTAGGCCCCACCCTTGAGCTTTGTCAGTAAAGGCAAACTCCCATTCGCTGGATAGACTTTCTTCATTCCCTAACCTAGCAATGACTAACATGATAAAAATTGGGCCCCACACAATCGCAGCAGTGCACATAGGATTTTCTGGTGTCAGAGATTTAACTGTGCAGAGGCAACCGACCGAAAAGAACCAAGGTTTTCAATGCTAGAAGATAACTCATGTCCAGACGCCGACACTCTTTGATGTACAATAGGTATCTGCTCTTCTTGTCCTAATCCAACTCCTCATTTAATGTTCTCAACTCCTACACTCACTATGCGCAATGAGAAAAGATGTCTGTCTTATCACCACAAGGAGTCATTCTATCAACTTCTGAGGCAAAAATATATCAGGACCTGATTTGACCATTTTGATTTAGTGGTTATATTCAATGAGCTCCGTTGAAACTCTGCTAATGTTGGATAGAATTTTCAAATTTGTTCGTCTACCTGCCAGGTCAACCAGCTCATCCGCTTCAGTGTTTCCTTCTCTGAAAGTATGGTTAATGGTTTTCGATTCAAAATTATCCATTAACTGTAAGATTACCTCTAAAACTACCATAAGACACCAATTTGGGGTTGATCTGACTTTGATTGCATTGATGGTAATCAGCAAGTCTCCCTCAATTTCAAGCTTTGAGATTCCTACTTCCCGAGCTAGTATCAGTCCAGACAAAAGTGCTTTAAATTCTACCATATTGTTGGTATCTTTGGGTAATGGTATGGCTTGTTTGGCAATCACATTCCCAGTTGTAGAACGTATGATGCATCCTGCTCATGAGGGGCCTGGGTTACCTTTAGAAGCTCCATCAAAATTTAATTTGTACCATCCAATTGGGGGGGGTTTCCAGACACATGCCTTCCTTAGTTCTTGATTTTTTCTATTTCCTCTGCCTATGGTGATTGGAGTTTTTAACCCAAACCAATTTTTTGTCATTTGATCATCCCAACTAGTAAAGAATTTGTGCTATGCTGATTGAGTTTGGATCTGAGAATTCATTACCTTAACTATGGCTGCCTCCAATTTGTTAATTATAGTTTCAAATTTCAAAAATTTATCCTAGAATAATCTTCTATTCCTTTCTTTCCAAATCTCCCAAATCAGAATTGATGGAGAGATCATCCATAGATTACTGAATAAACTTCCTCCCATGATTTGTGGCCATGATATCAAAAGTTGGAGTAAATTATTTGGGGGGGCTGATGACCATCCTAATCTTGAATAAAGCTAGTACCAACAATCTTTAGCGAAGGGACAGGATAATAATAGATGATTTATGTCCTCTTCATTCTTGAAACACATAATGCATCTGGATGGGCCCTGATATCCCATCTTAATAAATCCATCTGCAGTTAAAATTCTACCCTGGGATGCTGCCCACATAAATAACCCAACTTTTGGGAGTCCAACCTTGTTCCAACATAATTGTGCTGGGATCTCTTCTATTTTGGATGTGAATGATTTGGCTATTAGATTGTAACCCTCTTTGACACTGTAGGATCCTAATTTTGCCCCATTCCAAATGATTTCATCTTTTCCTTGTTTGAGAAGAAAGGGCCTATCTTTGATCAATGTTTTTAGCTTATCTACCTCTCTTGTATCTAATTGAAGTGATGAGAAGTCTTTCTACTCCCAAGAACCATCTATAGCAACAGAGGACGAAGGGATGATATAGTCACTGAGATATGGTCCCCAGGATGAAGTAAAAATATGACTGATCTGATTGGGGCCTAACTGTGAATTGATGGTTGGATGTCCATCCCAAGAGTCTTCCTAGAATCTCGCTTCCTTTCCATCTTTGATATTCCAAGATATCTTATTGTCAATAATATGTCTTGACTTAGCTATGAAGTTCCATATTCTCGAGCCTTTTGGGAAATCTTTAATTATGACTATATCTTCCTTATTAAAGTTGCCTAAATATTTAGCTCTGAGAATTCTAGTCCATTTGAGATCCTGATTATTCACTATTTTCCAATAAAGCTTTGCACCTAGAGCTTGGTTCTGCCATAATTGATTTTTAATGCCAGTGCCACCTGAAGATTTCAGTTTACATATTTTATCCCATGAGATTAATGCAAATTTCCTCTTAGTATCTGTACCCTGCCAAAAAAATTTCCTAAGTTTCTTCACCATATCCATATATCCCTCTATGGTAAGTGAAAGGCAAGACATTAGGTATGTAGGTATTGATGATAATGTTGCTTTGATCATGACTAATCTCCCAGCCCAAGATAGCTATCTGGTTTTCCAATTATCCATCTTCCTGTCCATCTTTTCATTGAGAGGTTTCCAAACTGATGCTGTTCGGAGGGATTTGCCAATCGGGATGCCCAGGTATGGACATGGGAGAGAGCTGTGTGTGCTTGAATGTGACCTCTAAATCAACCACATACGCAACATAGTCATTACTCCTATGGTCAAATTACGAAGAGAATATGAATTATTCAATCTGAAATTCGTGAGGAAGCGACCTGTTGCCTCCTATGCAGGCAAGGGTGTATAATCGCTCTCAGTTTGGAGAACCAACAACCATCAGACCGCTACTACAACGGAGGATTTCCCAAGAAAGCCATAAAGATGATATGCAAAGCTAGAATCAAACTAAGATGAATGCAATTAATCTAAGGATACTTTGAGAAAAATATGCAATTAATCTAAAGTACTTGAAAGAAGATATGAAATGCAGATTTTTTTAGTTGATTTTGGAATAAAAATGATCTTAATCTAAGAAAAATTAAGCAAATTTAATCTAAATGAGAAATGCAATTACACTAATATGAGAAATTAAACTAGATAATGCAATAAAAGAGCTTTGAAAATAATGAGATATGAGACTAAAAAAAATGCTATAGTGTAGATGCTCTCAAAAATTGCTCTCCTTGAAGAAAAAGAGGTTCATTAAATAGACCAAGCCAGAAGAGGAATGAAGAGTTTCTTGATTCGAAACGATGGACTCTTCATTCCTAATTGAGACAAAAAAGCATGATTTATTTAATTAAAAGAATGGAATTTGCCACATGTGGGGAGGTGACCTTTTGAGTAATTTGAATTATTAAATTCAAATAAAGAGGTGTCCATTCAATTAACTAAATATTTATTAATTCCTTTCAAGGGTAATTAGCTAAAGAGGGTAGATTTTTAATTTAATTCAAAGTGCTTAGGACTTTAGAACTAAATTATATTATCATAGAGGTAATTTAGCTAATTAAAGTCAAGGACTTTAGGAATTAATTTAGCGTTTGATTATTGCAATTTATTGTCTTTGCAATTGACATCAAGTCAAATTAAGTTAGATAAGAGAGAAAATTGCCTAGGGAATTAGGACTTTGGTGATGTAAAATTGAGATAATGCACCAAAATTGATGAAATTAAATAGGTGCCAATTTTGGGGTATTACATTTGCCCCTCTTTGAATTGATGTGCGAATAGCGCATTGATTCAAAGAATAGTCTGAAGTGACAGATGATGAGAATTTCCGAAGTCTAAGTTAGATTGCGAAGACAACGGTCTTAGAAAAGAACCGGAATCGGGGTTAGATTGCCCCAATACCAATTGATGAAGATGCAGATTTAGGACTATCTCCGAATCAGGGTTAGATTGCCCCAATATGAAGCTTAGTCCTCCGAGACCCAGGTTAGATTGCCCAGATAACGGTCTAAAAGAGATTTTGAGAGTCATCTCCAGAACGAAGCTTGACTCCCAGGAATTAGGGTTAGATTGCCCCAATACCCAAAAGATTTCAAGAACCATCTCCAGAATGAAGAATGATCCTCGAGGATCTAAGTTAGATTGCTCAGATACCTAAGAGATAGATTTCTAGATAACAAGATGCGAGGCGTGAAGATGCCCCTAGCAATGAGGACTGATGATTCAAATCAGACTGATTCAAGAATAGATTCGACAAGATTCAAATGATGTAATCATCCTGCCCCCTCAGGAGCGAAATTGAAAGATGACATGTCGGAAGGATGATAAACAACAAGAGATTGCAGAGCAAAAGCAATTAGACTAGATTCGCGAAGCTACAGAAGTGAAACAGAGCAAAGCAGAGGTCCTGTTGACCAAGTTTGACCATAGTTGACCAAATTTTGACTAGGGTTGACTTGATGAAAAGAAGCAAAGATTTGAGAACATGATGCAAAGATGAGGATCTAGCAGGAAGATGACACCAGAAGGCTGACTGCACAAGCATCTGATCCAGAAGGAGTCCAATATTTAAAACGCGATTTTGAGCCACTTAGAGATGTCAGATTTCGATTTCGAACCCGAAAAAGGATGCAGCCAAGATGAGACTGGTACAAAAGATGAGAACCTTTGATGAGAAGATCCAAAAGAAAGCAATCAAGAGAGCAACAAGAAAGCACTCCAAATGCAAGCCTAGAATGAAAGATGCAAGTCTAAATGCAGGCCTAGGATGAACAAATGCAATCCTCTAAACTCGGCTGTTGGACTCATCGTATTTATCATCATTGAGTTCTTTTAAGCATGGGAAAATCACAAGATGCCATACAATTCTCCCCAACATGAGAATATGAATATGACATAAGTCTTAAATTTGTCGGAATGAGGTGTAAGCATTAAGGCACAAGAATCTAGAATGACCTGAACACCTATTCCTTTTAATCTAGCAAGTTAACATAAGCATTAAAGCATAAATGCTAGAATGACCTGAATGTCTCTTGCGAACAAACACACCAAACACGCAGGAGTTCCTTCTTTTGCCAAAGATTGCTTGTAGTGACCCTTACGTTCACTTAACAGGATGAGCATTTACAATTTCATCAGTAGCAGAAAGAAGTCACTCAAAAGACAAGGAGAAGAACCAACCTCACCAAAGCATTCATATAAAGGAGTCGAGGTATGTATGGCCATCCAATATGAGATAGAGGCTCTTACAGATGGACACCCCTCTTAAATGAATTCTTTGGATCATTGGAACTAAACCAACAAGCAGAAAACAAAGAAAAGATTAAAGCAAACAAACAAGCACTCAAAGAAAACAAAGCTCAGCAAGCCTCAGAGGAATACAAATGTAGTTTAAGTTTCAGTTCAAGTTCGTGTTCAAGTGGATTGAAGACAATTCAGAAAGATAATGTTCGAAGTCTCAATGAGATAATGATAATAGGAAGACGTAATGAGAATCACTGGTGATTGATAAAAGGGAGAAATCCCGAAGAAGAGAGATCGAACGAAAGCTAGGTATCCGCAGGCAAGCATAGTGAGAACCACTGGTGACCAATGCTCAAAAGAGAGTTTTTGAAAGCGATAGGACAATGCCCCCTAGACCAGGCAGGTGCCCCCAAGTGTGAACCAGTTCCAATCCATGAAGAGTCTAGTAAAATCTCGAAGACACTGAAAGCAAGGCATGAGCTAGCAAACCAAAGCAGGAAACAAACTAAAGCAGGAAAGCGGGAAAACAAACTAAAGCAAGAAAGGAAGGAAACTAAAGCAGGAAACTAAGAGCCAAGCGACACTGAGATGAGATGTTACTTCAGGAAAACAAGAGGTGCCTGTTTACCAGGTTTTCACCATCTTGGCAGAGATTCTATTTTTGCTACCATGATGCCTGTTTACCAGGTTTTCAGCAATGGCACATTTTTCTCTTTTTTCAATTTTTTTGTACTTTTCTCTTTTTTTTGCTTTTTTTGTATTTTTGAATATCTCATTTTTTTTTGTATTTTTGTATTTTTTCATTTTTTTGTATTTTTGAAAATTTCTATTTTTTTTGTATTATCAAGGCGCCTGTTTGCCAGGTTTTCACCAGGATAATAGATACATCAAAGCGCCTGTTTGCCAGGTTTTCACTAAGATGATCATTTTTTCAGGACATTTTGCAATTTTTAGGATTTTTTGCAATATATCAATTTTTAGGATTTTTTCAGGACCAATAAGTATGTACATGAGCATACTGAGAATGTCAGTTGTAGAACTTCTTAGATGAAGAGCGTTGATGGGCTCTTTGAGTTTCACTCCTTTAGTAGGAATCTCTGAGAACACAGTCATTTGTAGCAGTAGCCAGCTGAGAAGTTGCAGAATCAGAACCAGATGTTGTAGTAGTAACAGGAGAGCCAACCAGCAGTGTCCAACTATTGAGAGATCCATAGTCAAGGAAAGATCACTTAAGTGAGACCCACAAATATCCTCGTGGACACATCTTAACTCTTGATTAGATTTCCCACACTCTAAACACTTAGCAAGAGTACATTCTAGATTTCTCTTAGTCGTGTCATTAGCAATGAGGAGATGCTGATACACACTTTGGGAAAAGGCAAGATGAAGTGAAGAGTGTAAAGTATGAGAGGCAAGAGTGATGGAATGGAGGGAAGTATGAGAATTTTGGAAGCTCGAATGACAACTTTGATTTTTTCTTTCTTTGAAATCCACATAGCTTTTGATTTTTTTCTTCTTTACTTTGAGGTGTTTTTGATGACAATGCCTATAGAATGGATTTCGAGATCCATTTTTTATTTTATTTTTTGGCTTTTGATTGTCTTCTTCTTTTTGAGGACCTTTGTGGTCTTTTGAACACCTTTGTTTATTTCCTTTCTTCATAGTCACATGTCGATTACATGGGACATGGTGACCTTGATATATAAGTGGATTCTCATTATTTTTATTTTTATGTTGCACATCCAAGTTACTTCCAAAAGACTCAGGAATGATGGATGAAAGAGGCTTATATGACTAGTTCAGGTGGAGAGGTGGAAATGGAAGTGGACTAGCCACTTTTCTAGGAGATGAAGAGGGAAGAGAAATCGATGGGATGGGCTCAAGTGAAAATATATTAGTATCATCCTCACCATTCATGAATGCATTAGGTAGATCAAGAAAGTAATCTTCCATAGAGCATTGTTGATTGCGAGTCATCTTAGAAGAGTCAGATAAGTTTGGAGGAATATTATGTGAGCCTAACCAAGATGGTCTATTCCAAGAGTTAGGTCCCCTTTCAGGTGGTAAGAGTGCATGAATAGGAACCATTTCAATTCTGGATCTACCAATATTCCATGAAGCTGTAACAAAATGGGGTCTTACATACCCATGATTTACTGGAGCAGTAGGAGTATAGCTTGGAGTAGATGACCTAGAAGCCATAGGAATGATCTCCACAGTAGGGTGGAAAGGATCATCATCAATAGCTTGATCTGGATGATCATAACTTTCTCCTCTTTCTGAGTTGTTAAGACTAGCATATAAGTGTATAGCATCAACTGGTATTTCTGTAGTAGCATCTGATATGGAGTCCCATTCAGCTAGAGACATAGTCGGAGGTAGACTTTCTTCATTGTTGTCATCTAACATAGGAAGTGTTTCTTCAACAGTAGGATCTTGTTCAGTAGTAGAAGTAGCAGAGTAATCTGGAATAGGCATACCTTGAGGCATACCCAAGAGGAGGGAAGCCTCCAATAATTGTTCCCAATTAGTATGTGTGCCATTGTAGTTGGCAACAGTAGGAGTTTTTTCAATAGTAGAAGTGGTGGAATAAACTGGAATAGGCATACCCAAGATAAGCGAAGCATCCAATAGTTTCTCCCAATCAGTATGTGTATCATTGGAATCGGCAGTAGTAGGATTTTGTTCAATAGTAGAAGTGGTAGAACAATCTAGAATAGGCATACCTTGAGGCATACCAAAGATAAGGGAAGCATCCAACAGTTGCTCCCAATCAGTAGGTGTGCCATTAGAGGCAGTGACATATTCAGTAGTAGCTGCAGTAGTAGAAATCTGTTCAGTAG
Source organism: Chamaecyparis obtusa (assembly GCA_027943335.1). Taxonomy (NCBI): domain Eukaryota; kingdom Viridiplantae; phylum Streptophyta; class Pinopsida; order Cupressales; family Cupressaceae; genus Chamaecyparis; species Chamaecyparis obtusa. The sequence continues at coordinate 55,528 of BSBK01014158.1, forward strand.
AGTGTATAAAATCCTCCTGGTGAGGACCAAAATCATGTTCCTGAAGCACTTGAGAAGGTAGATAAGACTCTTTCTGGTAGTCTAAATTAGAATTTTGAACATTCAAAGATCTTTCATGTGTCATAGGCTGAATCTGTGTTTCTTCATCATCTAAATCTGCATGTGAGTGCAAGTTGTAGCTAGGTTGGTCAAGCTCATCACTCTGATAGCCAATACCAAATCCATCTTCAGAAGGTTCCTCACAAGAACGTGGAAATGGAGGGAGAGTTGTCAATGACAAGACGGACTCAATCTGATATTCCCCCATGCCAATATCTTTGATCTTCAGGGTCTTTTCTATTTCTTTTAGCTTGGCCTCATAGAACTCAGTGGATTCTCTATTGGTGGGAACAAAACTATCTGTCACTTGGGTAAGCATCTTAGCAGAGCAAGTATTTTGGCTAGCACTATTGTCAATGAGGATGCGAGGGATACTCTTGGGGCCTATCATAACTTCAGTGTGTAGGAGAGGATTATGCGGGTGGCTCAGCAAGTGATCATCTTCCTCAGAGAATGATAAATAATGAGGCGAGGTCAAATGACCCACCATAGATTGAAACTGGTCGAGATTGAGATCTTTGGGGACATTTTCCTTAATGAGGGCTTTATCCATAGATAGTTTTGGTCTGGATGTCGAAGGTTCGGGACCTTTGAGAACAATCTTTTCATGAGATCGAGGGATAACATTCGCACAAGATGGAGATTTTGTGTAGTTATAAGAGGGAGACGCAGGGCCTCGCAAGACAAAGGGAGTTTTGGGTTTAGGATTATCCTCACTCCCTGGAGCAATGATCATGTCACAGTGAGAGATCCAAGGTTTGTTTCTAGCAAATTTGGAAGGCAGTTGAGCTTCTATCATAGCCTTCCCAGTGGCTTTGATCGTTTGTATGTTAGAGTTGAGATTGAAAACCAACTTTGAAGGTTTTGGCATGTTAGAGCTGAGATTGAAAACCAACTTTGAAGGTTTTGGCATGTTAGAGCTGAGATTGAAAACCAACTTTGAAGGTTTTGGATCTCCCATCTTGTTGGTAGTATTATGAGAGATCGTGAAAGAGTTGATAGGTTCAAAAGGATCAATAGGTTTAATTTTAGAAAGTGACCTTTGAGAGTCTTGCTGGTCTTCAAATAATGGGTTATAATATTCTTGAAATAATAAGTCAGACTGTATCTAAAACAATGGATTGTAATACTCTTGGAATGACGAAGAATGTGAGAATTCCTCACGAAGTTCAGATTTCATAAAAAATTCAAGATGACCTATGTCTTGATTACAAGGTTTACTTTGATCTTGATCAGCATTCTGAACGGGATAAGTCTTGCCACTTCGAGTCGTGACAGTCATAAATGAAGATGTAACGAGCAAAGATTCGGGATAAAGCTAGACTCTGTCTCAAAGATAATGAAAGGAGATAAATGGCTAGAACAGCCAAGATGCAAGATGAACCTGGTATGAATTGTCAAAAAGAGATGGCCAGAACAGCTGAGATAAGACAATCGCAACATAAGGTACAAGAGCACAATGAGATAAGGTAGACTAATGAGAGACAATACGAATCAAAGCAAAGATTGATCGATTCCTAACTCAAGACAACTAGTTTCTGACGGTGAACGACAGGAAAATAGAAAAATAAATCATGGACAAAAGGCAGATTAGATTTATGTCATTGATCAAGCACATAAGACAGCAATCAAGGAGTTCAAGCAAACAGTCTTCAAGCAATGGGCAAGGGACAAAGAAACCTTGCGCATGAACATGAATAGTGACTTAGTATTTCTACTCCCTAAGGACTCTACTTGTGTATGTTCTTGAGAATGTTTTAGCAGGCACTTAAAACACAACAACATCCTAGCAAGTTGTCTACAAGGATATACATGGATTTTCTAAAGCGAGTCCTCGATATACACAAGGTACGTGAGGCACAAATCCGTAGATGAGAAAAATTAGAAATCACACAGCCGGGGGGAGACGGTAACCCAAATCTCCTCCTTCACTTCTCAAAGGTATAAAGTTCTTTGAGGCTTAGCCAAGAGTGAAATCTAACTCATTCCCAAGAGAGGTGTCTTTGGATTCACCTCCCGATATTTATACTCCGCCGAAACACAGGAGTTAAGGTCGTCCCTTGAGGTGATGAAATCCCCAAGCAGGCCTTCTAAAAAAATGAAAAATAAGTAATTCTCTATCAAAAAATATTGAAAAGCACTAAAGGTGGTGCATTTAACCCTTCAAGTAAATGTGAGGTGAGTCCACAAAGTGGTGCATTTAACTCCTCACACAAACTCAAAGTGAGTCCACACCCTAGAAAACAAGTGAGTTCCAAAAAGCACAAAAGGGTTGCCAAGTGGAACAATTAACACTTCTTTCCTATAGACCCCTCCCCTTTAATGTGGCGCTGGGATTGCAACCACAGGGCGAAAATGAGGGGCCGGTGGATTAGCGAGTCCAATAACCCAAGATAGCAATCTAGATCAATCACAAGTAATCTAAAGTTGCTTATCAATACTACTCACAAATGAAAAAAGGTTGAACCAATGGAATATTTAACTTTCCAAGCAAACATAGAGTGAGTCCACAAAGTGGTGCATTTAAATCCCTATGTAAACAAGGAATGAATCCATGCCCTTAATCACTCAATGAGATATTTGATATTGGAACCAAGAATTACTTAAGGTTTAAACACAAGCATTCACTTACACAAACTTGAATGAAAGAAAATCTATGTTCATTCATTTCCCATTAAGAGCATCAATTGAAATGTGTTCTATGAAAGCATGTAAACACTCAAGCAAAACACATGAGATGTTCAATTTTAATCCCAAAGTCCAAATGTTGTAGAGATGAAACAAAGTACCTCAAGTCCAATGCTTTATTTTAAACATTTTCCATGAAAGCAAGAGCACCTTCAAAATAGCTTGTTAGACCCACAAGATTAGCAAAATAAAAAATCAGATAATCTGCAAGAAAAATAGCTCATCAAATGGTAAAATCTGATAATGAAACCAACATGGTTGGAATAGGCTCAGAAAGACCTTTCCAACAATATATCATACTTTAACTTTTGAGACCATTTGTGAAAATTTCAAAAAAAAATGGGTGCCTATTTTCCAGAGTGGCACAGATTTGAAAATGCTAAAAATTTCAAAAATTTCAAAAAATTGAAAACAGCAAACAAAACTAACAAATCTGAAATCTTGACCTCTGTCTGTCACAGAATTTCGCGCGAGACAGTACAGAGGGCCGCGCGAGATAGTACCAAACCACGCGCGAGACAATACCAAACCGTGCGCGAGACAGTACCAAACTGCACGCGAGAAAGCACAAGCTCGCACGAGAATGTATGAAGGTTCGCACGAGAATGTATGAAAGCTCGCGCGAGAAAGTACTCCAATCCGCGCGAGAAAGTGCAGTGTCTGAGGCAAGATAGTTACAATCTCGCGCGAGAGATTACCACAGGGGTGAAACTTCGCGCGGGATGCTCTGGATTCTCGCGCGAGGATCTGTACACAAACAGTACGGACGCACAGCAGAGCAAAATTTCCTGTTAGAAAAAAATGATAATGAGGCCAGAAATTGATCTTTTTGCCCCACGGTGGGCGCCAAAATGTGTGTGCTTGAATGTGACCTCTAAATCAACCACATACGCAACATAGTCATTACTCCTATGGTCAAATTACGAAGAGAATATGAATTATTCAATCCGAAATTCATGAGGAAGCGACCTATTGCCTCCTATGCAGACGGGGGTGTATAATCGCTCTCAGTTTGGAGAACCAACAACCATCAGACCACTACTACAACGGAGGATTTCCCAAGAAAGCCATAAAGATGATATGCAAAGCTAGAATCAAACTAAGATGAATGCAATTAATCTAAGGATACTTTGAGAAAAATATGCAATTAATCTAAAGTACTTGAAAGAAGATATGAAATGCAAATTTTTTTAGTTGATTTTGGAATAAAAATGATCTTAATCTAAGAACAATTAAGCAAATTTAATCTAAATGAGAAATGCAATTACACTAATATGAGAAATTAAACTAGATAATGCAATAAAAGAGCTTTGAAAATAATGAGATATGAGACTAAAAAAAATGCTATAGTGTAGATGCTCTCAAAAATTGCTCTCCTTGAAGAAAAAGAGGTTCATTAAATAGACCAAGCCAGAAGAGGAATGAAGAGTTTCTTGATTCGAAACGATGGACTCTTCATTCCTAATTGAGACAAAAAAGCATGATTTATTTAATTAAAAGAATGGAATTTGCCACATGTGGGGAGGTGACCTTTCGAGTAATTTGAATTATTAAATTCAAATAAAGAGGTGTCCATTCAATTAACTAAATATTTATTAATTCCTTTCAAGGTTAATTAGATAAAGAGGGTAGATTTTTAATTTAATTCAAAGTGCTTAGGACTTTAGAACTAAATTATATTATCATAGAGGTAATTTAGCTAATTAAAGTCAAGGACTTTAGGAATTAATTTAGCGTTTGATTATTGCAATTTATGGTCTTTGCAATTGACATCAAGTCAAATTAAGTCAGATAAGAGAGAAAATTGCCTAGGGAATTAGGACTTTGGTGATGTAAAATCGAGATAATGCACCAAAATTGATGAAATTAAATAGGTGCCAATTTTGGGGTATTACAAGAGCCTGATTTACATTCTAGAATTTTTACAATTTTCTGTTGGATTTTCTTTTTTGTGTGGAATAAGAAGACCACTGATTTCTCTTTATTGACTAGTTGCCCTGAAGCTTGTCCATAGTGATCTAGTATCTTGGAAATCTGCTTAGCTTCCTGGATACTCCCCTGACCCATGAGAATAATGTCATCTATAAATTGTTGATGAGTAACTGGTCAAATGGATGAGGATATTGTAATACCATTGATTAGGTTTTGATCCTGCAAACTGATCATACTTCTCCCTAATGCCTCAGCCATAATTATGTATAAAAATGGTGATAATGGATCTCCTTGTCTGATGCCATTAGAGCCTTCAAAGAAGCCTTGTGGTGATCCATTCACCAAGATAGAGAATTTAGGAGTTGAAATACAATGAAATATCAAATTGATCCATGATTTAGAAAACCCAAATCGCTCCATACATTGAATCAAGAATCTCCAATTGACCTTGTCATAAGCTTTCTTGATATCCAATTTTATAATCATGTTGGATTGCTTATTATGCTGGATAGAATGTATCGCTTCTTGGGCTATGATTATCCCATCTAGAATTGATCTACCCGGGACAAAACCGGTCTGTTCCTCCCCAATTAGTTTGACTAAGACCTTTTTTAGTCTATTTGCTAGAGCTTTAGAGAGAATTTTGTAAATTGTGTTACAGAGAGCAATTGGTCTGAATTCAACCAAATTAATGACTTGTTCTTTTTTAGGTATTAACACTATGAAAGTATTGTTGATTTCAATTAGAAATCTACCTGAAGCTCTTGCGGCCTCCAAAGCATCAGTGAGATCTTTGCCCAAAATGCTCCAGCAATGAAGGAAGAAGCTTGGAGGAAAGCCATCCGGTCCTGGAGCTTTGTCTGGAGCCATTTGGGAGATAGTATGCCAGATTTCTTCTTCCTGAAAGGGTCTGGATAGCATCTGATTATCTGCATCAGTAATGATATTTGTGATGTTTTCCAATAACCCTTGTTGAATCCTCAAGGGAGATGAGATAGAACAATTGAGAAGTTGAGAGTGATATCTAGTGATTTCTTTGATGATCTCCTTTTGATCCTCCAATATAGAGCCAGCAGCATCCTTGAGTTGAGAAATCCTATTAATGCATCTCCTCTGTTTTGTACTTGAGTGAAATTTTTTTGTATTCTTGTCTCCTTCAGCTAGCCAAGACTCTCTAGATTTTTGTTTCCAGTATATTTCTTCTTTAGCTAGGATATCTTCCTAGTCCCTTAAGAGAGATTTTTCTTCTAAGTAACTGTCATGGTCCAATCCCGATTACATTATTTTTAGATTTAGATTCTCCAATTTTTGTTCAATCTCCACTTTTGATGCAAAGATGTCATTAAAATAAGTTCTATTCCATATGAGAATGTTTTGCTTGATGTATTTTAGTTTGGAGACAAAGCAGAATAACTTAGAACCTTCAACTTTGAAATCCTTCCACCATTCTTCTATGAGCTCCAAGAAATTCTCCTCTTTAAGCCACATATTTTCAAATTTAAAAGGACATCCCAAGGGTCTGTTGGCCTCAAGAATGTTAAGCTGAATAGGGAAGTGATCAGATCCTGAAATTGGAGTGATAGAGGCTTTTAAGTCAAAAGGGACTTCTATAAGGTCTCCTTTAAATAGAAAATGATCCACTTTTTCTGAGATGTTGCATATGCCCATTCTTCGGTTTGACCATGTGAAGGAGCCATTTTGCAGCTCCACCTCCATACGACTCTCTTTTTGTAACCATTCCCTAAAATCATTCTATGACTGAGAGGTTCTTAGAGATCCTCCTAATTTATCTGATGCATGAACTATAGCATTGAAATCACCGCCCACTATAAAGTTGTCCTCTGGCCATTGAGCAAAGCAATTAGAGATTTCTGTCCATAATTCTGCCTTCTTCTTGTGTGAGATGGGGCCATATACATTCACTGTATGAATATTTAAATTGGATTTGGTGCTAATTAGGTTCCCAGCTATCCAATTTGGTCCATGATCCATTGGAATGAAAGAAGAGAACCTGGGATTCCATAGAACCGATAAGCCACCTAAGGATCCTATTGCATCAACACTATGAACCTTCCAATCTCCTAAATTCTTGGCGAAGATTTCCAATTGCTCTTTATCCATCTTTTTTTCCTGAAGTAGAACTAATTCTACTTTAGATGTTATGATACAGCATTTGACCAAATGCTGTTTGTTAGGGGCATTAAGTCCCCTAACATTCCAGGAGATGATTCTAATTGTAACTTGGGAAGGAACTTCCCCTTCCCTACATTAATGTATATGCTATTTTGGTTTGATCTAATTCCTCACCAACTTCCTTCCTGAGTGATGCATTAGATTTCCTTCCTCTCCCCTACTTTTTGATCTTTCCACAATCCATGTGACAATCTAAAATAGATTGCGCTAGTCCTAGGCTGTTGCATTTTGGTGAAAAATCTTGTTGGTGATCTTCCTTTGATTCTTCTTAGGTGAGCACTAAGATTTCTATTAGTCTTTCTTCATCCTCAATAAAATCCTCATCTAGAAGCCTTTCCACATATGCTAACTTCTGAGAATCCCCGATTGGTTGTTCTAATGTTGTATCACCAAAAAGATCATAAACTGCCTGAAGTTTTGGAGGAATTTGTGTTTCCTCATACTCTTGAGAAAGTACGCCTCTGTCCAATTGTAGATTATTAATACTGAGGTGATCCATATTTGTTTCTAATGGTTTGAGATTAATTAACCCTCCTTTGACTCTAAATGTGGATGAGGTTTTCTCCATTTGAGGGGCTAGCAACTTAGTCATCTCTTTTTGTTCTTTGAGTCTTAGTCTGTAAGATGTTCTCCATCCCGAGTAAGAAGAAGATGGTGAATCAGGAGTTTGAAGGTTAACCCCTTGAAAGGTTGGTGAAGAAGATGTTGTGGCCAGACTTTTTGTTTTGGTTGAGGCTTTGAGGTCACATAACTTAATCTTAAGAATGTCATCTTCTTCTGCTGCTTCTTCTGCATTTAAGTTTTCCTTTTCCAAATCATTTGAGGATGTCGGCTTCTCCAACAGCATCTCCAATGGCTGCAGGGGTTGATCTGAAGATTCCTCCTCGCTCATTACTTGATCTACTATTTCCTCTATCAAATCCAATTGGACTTCTAATACCCATTGAAGAATGATTTGCTGTAAAGTTAAAGGATTGAACCTGAAAGGCTTCAAGAAGATGGTCTTATGCAAGGGAAAAAGTGAAGATGCTTCGGGAAAACATCGAAAACCTAGAATCAAGGGAGAAATATGAGGCAGCACTGAGTCCTGAAGACTCTTGAATGAAAGAGTATCCTGGCAACTATTGGAAGCCTTGTCTGGGTAAGTTATTGCAAGACCATGTTGATGGGGTTGTTTTGCAAACCTGTGCATGACCCAACCTAACACTCGGATAAAAGACTCCAAGACCGTTGACTCTTCCCAACTTGAATGGTCTCCTTGAACATTGTGGTTCCGTGACAGTTCTGGAACTTCTGTAACTTCTGAATGTAAGTCTCCGGCCATCTCCATTCCTTGATGAGAAAATGAGAGATTGGTATAAGCTTCTTGATCTCTTGCCAAACCTGAATGGAGCTCCCTGATTATTTTATCCACCTCCATCTCCTAGTGTCTTTCCTCAGATATGGGAAGATTCTCAATCACTTGGGTAATGAGTTGAATCCAATTGCCTTGTTTTGAAATAATTTTAATTGAAGCAGGGAATTCCTGTTCTAGACTTGCAAGCAAACATATCTTCACAGAAGCAGAAGAGCAGTCTATGTGATGGTCAAGATAAATTCCTATTTTATTAGCCAGGATATGAATGATCTCTTTTCCTCTGTATTCCATAGGTAAGTTTTGTAGTGTGATCCACTTGGGTATGAACCTGATGACATTATCCTTGCTATTGAAGTTGGGTGTCCAGTATTGCATATGTAGACCCTGCGATTTGTAGAACCATTTTTTGTTTCAGAAAATCTTGTCTCGAGACAATTTATCCTCAAAAATGACTAGAAAATATCCTAGTTCATTATCTAAAGAGTAAATCTGGACAGAATTCGATCAGTTTGTAGATACCCAATTGTGGAATACACCATATTCCATGTTGATTTCCCAGAATTTGCAAATGATTGCATATTTGAAGAGGTATGCCTTCCTCTCAGCTAGCATTTCCTCCAGAAAGGTGATCGAAGGAGTTTGGTCCCTTGTTAATACTAGCTTCTCCATTGCAATATGTAAAGAGTCTACCTTATTGCCTTCCCCATCCTTGTCCAATGGAGCTTCGTTGAATCCCTTTCAGGTATCATCCTTGTGGATTGGTCTCCAAATCTGAAACCATTTTTTAGAAGTTCCCCCGCTCTAGGGATTCCTGTTCAGGTTCCATAATAGGGAAAGTCTTCTTCTATGAATCTTCCAATAAGTGTCCGTCCAAGCTTTTTTTGGCAGAGGAGGATTGATCGGAATGCCCCTTGAAGATGTTGGGAATATGGGTATTAAGTTGGGATTCAGAGTATTATCTCTCCCTGATGTAGGGTTGAACCCATTTTTTGAAAACTTGAAAAAAGACCATTTTTATTATGGGATCCCCTATGCAGATGGAACTCTGTTTTATTATGTTGGAGCAGTTGAGTCCTAATGTAATGACGAGAGTGACGTACCTGGGAGATTCCCTGCTTGTCGCGGTCTGCATTCCAATTCTTCTCCCAGATGTGAGGCCATCGGCTTCTCTGGTCTGTTTCCTTCTTCCTTTTTGAAGGCCATTTTCCATTCCATCTCTGGTATCTCTTGTCCTCATGAAAACCGTTAGTGTATTTGCGGAAGCTTGCAATAGTTGCCATCAGCAAACGTAATTTTACCTGTAGGAAGGAGCCTATGTCCTTATATCTCTTTAATAACCACAAAAAAATCATTTGTTTTTGGGCTAAATTTCAGATTCAGGATAAGCAAAGAAACAAAAGTAAATAAAAATTCAAAGCTTACCAATGACTCATATGAAACAATAAAATGTTCCATACTAGAACCTTGTGCTTCGCACTTAATAATTTACAGTAGAATAATCAACATTAACAATGTTCGCGCAGGAGATTCATGTCCTTTTTGACAACAACAGGAAGTTTGAACATATTTTTTAGGATAATGTGTTCAATGCTCATTCCAAAAGAAAGTGGAGACTTGTTCTCTTAAATGTTGTTTCATGCAAAATTTGAATTTATTCTCTTGCGGCTCTTTAAACACCAATCATCGCTTCCATGGCAGAGATATTAGGGCTTCGTAATCTACAAGGACCTCAAGGAGGGTCCTAGAGCACTAAGTTCTTTTTATTATGTTACTTCTCTACAAGGTTGGTGGCATGATTGCTTATTATTTCATGATTTTGTAAAGTTAATCTACCACAACTCAGTGTCACATTCTCAAGTCACCACACCATGTTCTTGGGCCACGACAACACGTTTTCAGACCAGAGAATTTTTCCACAAGGACCAAAATAAACTGTTGAAGTGTCGCCTTCCTTCTAAATAGTCTTTCCTTCTTGTGATACCCTTGATCGCTCTCCATCTCACAGGATTAGAATCGTAGATGCTCTGATACCAAATCATAAATTAGAAGAGAAAACTTGATGATTATCGCATTAGATGAATTGCCTTAAATAGGAAATACAAAACATAAGAAGTTAAATAACTACATAAACATAAAAATAAATGATAGTAGTTTATTAGTGTAAATAAAAATAAAAACTATCAATGTAATAATTGCAAACAAATATGACTAGTTTTAATGGGAAAAAAAGTTATGATAAATAAATATATTTTGAATAATGTGTCTTGTTGTAAGATAATAAAGATTGGCAAGGTCTTAGTTAATGGAGAGGATGTTAGGGATGAAGTTTCAGAGGGAGCGATTTTAATGTGGTGGCTAAATCTTTTAAAGGATATTCCAAAATTTGATGGCCCATCTAGAGAGAAAGAATGTCAAAAATATCAAGACATTTCTGTAGATCAACATCAAATGAAGTAAAAATAAATTAAAAGAAGTTCCTCAAATCTCATGGCAAAAAAGTTTACAACAACAAATTGAATTGATTATTTTTGTTCTTAAAATATAGCAAGTTCTAGAAGAAGGTAAGTTATCAAATGAAGAATATTCAAAGAAGGATTAAGTTCTTGTGAGCATCACCTAGATGCAATGAGAATATTTGATTCTTGTGAGCATAACTTAGATACAATAAGTGCTAGGTGTTCTATTCATTCTCATGAGAGATTGGTTTTAGTGAATCACTACTAATAAAATATGGATCAACGAATTTGACTCAAAAACTATACAGTTGAACTCTAATAACAATAGCACAATTTAATATAATGCCACTATGGAGGCAATACCTGCTGTTGGTAATCTAGACAATTTCATTCTTCCAAGCCTTGCAACTAGACTCCAGAGCAAAAATAAGCTTACCCCAGTAATATAGTTAATAAGGTTAGAAGTATTAATAAGGATGTTATTAGTAAAAAGGCAGAGCTTTTTAAGTCTTTGTAGTTTGTTGGGGGCATTGTTCCTCTATTTTGGCTATTTTTTCTGTGGTTGGTTAGCGTATACTTTGTTGTTCGTTACAGACTGCTCTTTTTTTTGATACTCTGTTTTTTTAAAACCAGTGTACCTTTAATAAAAAATAATATCACCATTTAATACAATTTGACGTATGTGTTAGATTTGGTGGTCATTAATGTTTCACAAGAAAGGATTACTCAGAATCAAATAATGATTGAATAGTATTATCAAACTTGGTAGTTAATATAAAAAAAGGACGGTAAAGTTCCCCAAACGAATTTCTACGTAGACTATCAATTTATCACACTATTTGATGACATTAACCAGAGAGCCCATATTAGATGTAGACGCAGTGTTATCGAAGTTAAAAACTGTAAAGCACTCATGAGGTGCATAAATCTTTGTGGGTGCATTTGCCTGGTTCTCGTTTTTCTGCTTTCAATCTCCGAAGGCACTGAAAGCAATGATGGCAAAATCAAAATCCCAGCTTTCATCACATTCGGAGACTCAATCGTAGATCCTGGCAACAATAACTTCATTCCCACTATCGCCAAGGCCAACCATGCCCCATATGGCCAAGATTTCATTGGTCACGAACAAAATGGTCGATTTTGTAATGGCAAACTTGTAACAGATTTCATCGGTAAATTTCTTCACTATCTCGTGTTTTTCTAGCTTTTTCTTAGAAAGGGATATCTTGGTGTAAGATTTATTACTGAATTTGGGTCTGCAGCTTCTGCACTCGGGGTGAAGGAAAAGATTCCACCATTTTTGGATCCTAATCTCAACAGCCAGGAGCTTCTCACAGGCGTCAGTTTCGCTTCCGCTGCGAGTGGATTTGACAACCTCACTTCCGAACCTTTTGTACGTTACTTTTGGACATTCTTATTGGTTTCATATGCATGATATTGATAGGCTGCAGTTTCCTAAAAAATATTGCTTCATTTTAGAGAAAAAATTGCATTCTCTTCTTGTAGGGTGCGATACCAATGTGGAAACAAGTTGAACTATTCAAGACGTACAAGGCGCGCCTGGAAAATATGGTGGGGGAAGAAAATGCATCCAACATAATTGGGGAATCCATATTTCTGGTAACCGAAGGGACGAACGACTTTTTATTGAATTATCTTCTTCTTCCCACGAGAAAAACTCAATTTAACGTCCCACAGTACCAGGAATTTGTACTTGAGATCTGCAGCAATTTTGTTGAGGTAAAATCAATTTCTTTCGAAGAGATTTGATTTCCAAAGTCTGTAATTACTCAATTAATTCTTTTTTATTTTTTTATTTAACTGTGTGTAATTTTTTACCATTTATATTGGATAATATAATTATTCAACAACTGTTTCTCTAATAGATCTAGTTCATATTAGATAAGCCACATTAAATCTGGATTATTTATTTATTTTCCTGTCTTCCATGTTTTTCTATTATCTTAATATTATTTATTACTCATATCTACCTATACCCTAACACAGAGAAGTTGAATTCCTGCACAGTTTCTATTGATCTTCAAACCTGATCATAGTGGAACTGAGAAACAATAAAGTCCAGGTCAGGATGCAAGAACACACAAGAGAAATCATATGAAGGATCAAAGAGTTGATTCGAAGCCTTAATGATAAAAAATTGCACACAGTTCAATCTAGAAACAAAAATAATTATCAATTTCTTTCTTTCTCCATGACCAAATTTTTCCATCAAACAAGTTGAGAACTCTAATTTTGATAAACAGGAGATGTACAAGCTTGGTGCACGCAAACTGGGCGTGTCTGGGATGCCTCCATTAGGATGCGTACCGGTGGAGAAAACGTTTTACGGAGAATCAAAACTGAATGGATGTATTGATGAAATCAATGATATTTCATCTTCTTACAACGAAAAACTGAAAGAAATCCTCCAAGGGTTGCAAGCTCGTCTTCCAGGAATTAGAGTGGAGTACGTAGACATCTATTACAATCTTTTAGACATGATAACAAATCCCATGTTATACGGTAAGATTTGAATAAACATAGCTGTTTATTACGTTTCTAAACCAATTGAAGCCAATAGATTGTAAGTATACGTGTGGACTGTTTGTTGTAGGGTTTGAGATATCAGATAGAGGTTGCTGTGGAACAGGATTACTCGAGGTTGGGCCACTTTGCCATGTTAAGACTCCAGTTACTTGTTCAAATACATCAAACAGTGTTTTTTGGGATTCTGCTCACCTTACAGAAGCGGCATATCAGAAAATTGCTGACCAGCTCCTGCGCGAATATATTTCAAAACTGCTCTAGGCAATAAACTAACTATTTCTTCTCAAATGGAATAAACTTACGTACAATAGTACATAAAGTTGCTCCCTAATTAAGAGGTGGCCAGCAACATTGATGACATGCTTAAATACGCATCTTAACTATCTGTCCCCATTTGTGCCGGTTTAGCCAGCTCTTATCTGCGGCTTCTTAAATCAAGGTTGTACTTTCATAGTTTTACGTGTCGGTTTCTATCATAGCTATGGAAATTGGTATTGATTTTATTAATGGCTTTGTCTTTGTACTGAATGTGGCGGATTGTGAGAAATTCACACATGTAGGATGATATATATGAATACAAGAATACACAACATAAAAGAATGTCGAGAACCAATGGAGGAAAATGGACACTTTAGGCAAACTAATGATCAACAATAAATGGCACCATGAATAATAGATATAGAGATTCATTAGTCAAAGAAATTATCTACAGTACATGGCACCATCTTGAATAGATTATGGAATAATTAATATAGATTCCTATATAGAGTAGAATCTTTAGTCAAAGAATCGATCTAAATAAAGAGAGGAATGTAGAAGCACGTGAGAATCATCAGAAGATAGAGGATTTTAAACTTGCCCATTCGAAGAATAAATAGAGGCAAATTTTTATTTAAAAGCTTCATTTTGGACAAAACTTGAATTATATATGATGGACTACTCATAAGAAATGAAACCCAACAAGGAATAGACATAGAATAGGCTTTAAAGCATACGAGAAGCTCAAGATTAAGTGAAGATATAAGATCTAAGACTGATAAAACTTTATTTAATTATAAAAGGTCTTTTATTTTCAGCTTCAATGGTACTATATTTTTAGTGGTGAATAGTGTGAACGTTCTTAAGGAAAATGTATTTTCTTTGAAAAATTATTAAAATTAAAATTAAAGATATTGAAGAAGAAGAATCAAATTCATTTGAAACAGTGAATGAAAAGGAACCAACACTTCTCTCAAAAGAACCCCAGATTCGAAACCCATCAAATTCCTAATTATTATTAAGTGCATCTTCACGACAAATAGAAAACCCAAGATCCAATAGATAGCTTAGCTTCATTGTCTTTCATAATTTGAAAACTTTGTTCTTCAATAGAACAAATCGGTCTATAAAAATTATGCTAATAGTGACCTATCAAATTGTTTTTTTTTTGGAAATTTTAGACTTTAATATTTAGGTTCGTGTAATCTATTACATTAATCTTAAAGAGTTAACATTTATTTCCTTTTCTTTAGTAGGTTTGATCGATTTTCCCAAACAATACATTGCAAACCTCCATATTAAAACTATTTCTACACATGTACTCATGAAGCACAAAATATATCACTATACTTATTCTTTTCATAAAATTACAATGTTTGAGTCTTATTCAAAGACTCAAAAATAAATCTCATAAGAAGAACCATCACATGACATACCAATAGTGTATTTCAACCAAATTAACTAGGAGGATAAGGTTAACCTTGCCATATTATGCCACTCATGTGTCTCCATGTTCCATTGAAAGTGTTCATAAAGATATGAAAGAAACAACATTAAATTTTTTATTTTAATATAGATTCCTATATAGAGAAGAATCTTTAGTCAAAGAAACGATCTAAATATAGAGAGGAAACTAGAAGCACGTGAGAATCAAGGCTTTAAACCATACAAGAAGTTCAAGATTAAGTGAAGATATAAGATCTAAGACGGACAAAACTTGATTTAATTATAAAAGGTCTTTTATTTTCATCTTCAATGGTACTAAATCTTTTAGAGGCCAATCATGTTAACATTCTTTAGGAAAATGAATTTTCTTGTAAAGATGTTAAAATTCAAGACGTTGAAGAAAAAGAACCAAAAATCATTTGAAACAATGAAAGAAAAAGAACCAACACTCCTCTCTAAAGAACCCCAGATTCGAAACCCATAAAATTCCAAATTGGCATGCAGTGCATCTTCACCACAAATAGAAAATCCCATGATCCAATACATAGCTTAGCTTCATTATCTTTCATAACTTGAAGACTTTCTTCTTCAATAGAACAAATCGGTCTATTAAAATTATGCTAATAGTGACCTATCAAATTGTATTTTTTAGGAAAACTTTATACTTTAATATTTGGGTTTGTGTACTCTATTACATTAATCTTTAAGGATTAACATTTATTTCCTTTTCCTTAGTAGGTGTTGGTATTCGAAAACTCTTATGCCATAAGGCTACCCCTCAGATGGATTTTAGGAATGGTTAGCTCCAAAATGTAATGAGGTCTTAGGGTAACTGGACCAACTATAGGGACTTAACTGCCCTCTTTTTCTTCTAGCTCTGCAAAACCAAGGCGGGTGCACCTAATCCAGACAAAATTCAAACTCACTACACACCTTATACTTTTGGATTTATATAGCAGATCATAGTAAAGGATTGCTAAATACTAACCAGGTATTCATTGAATCAACTCTACTATGCAGGGTAAAATGGCATTGTGACCTCAAGACTATGAGGGATTGCAGGATTGGAAATATTAAATATATTTGGGTTTCTTGCAGGATGCAATCAACCATGCAACACTTTGCATCAGCACAGGGATACTAACTTAAGATCGGTGCCTTATCCATTGGGCATCACACCTGAAGTGAACCTAAAACACAAGGATAACTACTAGATTCATCTGAGAATCCAAGCCATAAACACAGTTAAACATCTCTTACACTACTTACAAGTATCCTTACTGATTGGACCGAATGAACCTATGCTTCACTCATAGACTTTTAACCTGATTCTAAACCAAGGCTGAGAGATGAAACATATACATAAGCAACCAAATGTAGTGAGCCAGAAAACTCAGAATTCATTAAGAGAAACTAAAGGAGAGATCCAAGACTGAGAAACTGTATTAAGTATGTGGATTCAAATCCTTGCATTACAAGTTCATTCAGAAAACACCATAGACAATATGCAAAAGATACCTGAGGTTTTTCCCAAATGTTGATAAAACCTCTGGAACTGACCAAAATTTAGAACCATTAGACAGTCAAAAAATCAACCCTTTATACCACTGGTTACCTTGGAATCCTAAACCAGTAGGATGCAACAAGCTACAGGTAACCAGGGTTAAGACTTCAACCACCCAACCAACAGCAAAAATTCAAATTCTCCTGCAAAAGTTCTCGAACAACAAAATCTATCCTTCTCCACACAGCAAAACACCCAACTCACTGGACCACTTTGCAACCACTGGCACCACCAAACCAGTCAAATCTGGCCATGAAAGCATTGAATTCTGGTACCCTTGGCCGCTGCAAATCAAAATTTGAAAATAAACGGTAACCATGCATTCGCGGGCTCAATGTTCCTTAACTATTTGCCCCTAGTTGCACAGTCACGCGGTCACAAACTTCACCGCCATAAGAATCCGGGCTCCATTTTATGCTTGGTCGCATGATCACATGGCACCCTACTCACCCCTGCGATCATGCGACCACATACTCTTAGCCATGGTCAATGGTCACAAACCTTTGCAAAGTGCCCGGCCATATCACCCTCACAACCCTGTAACCGCGACAACCCCCCAAACCCTTACCTCCGTAATGACGATGCCTAGATTGTTGTTGCATGATCACATAGCCCAGAGACGGGCTATGCGAACATGCGACAACCCGCTATCCTCTACCTTGCCGCAATCACCACCGCCGCCGCTAAGCCTGGCGGTTAGTCACATGATCGCATAACCTGGAAACGGGTTATGTGAACATGCAACAACCCATGAACACTATGTCTCGGCCCTGCTAACAATTTGCCAAGTCATTACCACATGACCCACCTGCAAACCCCTTGCCACCTCAGTACACCGGCCAATCAAAAATCAACATCTCATAACACCAAGCAAGTGGTCCCCGCTAAACTTAGCAAACTGGTAACAAAGGCTATTGTCAATTCGCCAAAAACACCCTTCCTTTGCTAAAAACTTTAGCAATCTCGCAACCACCCTTCGCTAAATCGCCAGACAATCTAGAGAACTGCCAAATCTTTTCGCGAATGAGCGAAAAGCCTGAACTTTATCGGCACTACCAAATCTTTATCCACTCCGCCAAACCTCAGACCCCACCTGCTACCGGGCCCCAGGGACACGTGGCAAGTAGTTGCATGATCGCATAGGCAAAACTTGGGTTATGCGATCATGCGATAGCCAACCACAAGTTGCCACATCATCGCCTGAGACCAACCAAACAATAACCACCAACTGCTAAGAACCGGGACCCATGCAGACAGATGGCAGGCGGTCGCATGATCGCATGTCAAAAAATTCTAACATGCGGCCATGTGACAGCCAATAAGAACATGCCATCTACCACCCCTCTGACACCGGGCCCACTTCACCGAAGAAATGCTTGGAACAAACAAAATCAACGGTAGGCGCATGATCACATGGGGAAAGAATATTCCATGCGATCACACACCGACCGTTGATCTCCTCCCTCTGCCGCTTTGAAGAAACTGGCCCCACATCGTCGCACTTGCATAGTTAAGACAGATGAACAAGGAGAGCTGGCAGAAAAGAAGACATGCAAGGTCGAAAACACACAGGGCTTTCAGTGAAAGATCGAAAACACACAGAATTTTCAACATGACACAAAGGTAAACAAGGAAGCCGAAAGCATCGAGGGTTTTTATGCAG
Source organism: Chamaecyparis obtusa (assembly GCA_027943335.1). Classification (NCBI taxonomy): domain Eukaryota; kingdom Viridiplantae; phylum Streptophyta; class Pinopsida; order Cupressales; family Cupressaceae; genus Chamaecyparis; species Chamaecyparis obtusa. Next base: position 73,731 of record BSBK01014158.1, read on the forward strand.
GCCAAAAAGGTCAAAAACATCATGGATTTTCAAAAATACTGTGGGTTTTTGACACTGTGGCAGATTTTAAAAATGTTTCCCGCAGACCTCAAAACTCGAAAAATTTTTTGGGTTATGTGATTAAGGAGATGCGATTTGGACTAAAGTAAGGCAACAACAATAAACTACCAGGGGCAGGACACTTCAAGCAAACTTGCAAGGAAAGAGGCCATTTTCATAGGATTTTTGCACTGACAGAAAAATGGCCTAACAGTAGGTTTTATTAATTTTCCCAAATAGTACATTACAAGCCTCCATACTAAAACTATTTCTACACATATACTCATGAAGCACAAAATATATCACTATATTTATTTTTTTCATAAAATTACAATGTTTGAGTCTTATCCAAACACCCAAACCTAAATATCATAAGAAGAAGCATCACATCACATACCAATAGTGTATTTCAACCAAATTAACCAAGAGGATAAGGTGATATATTAACCTTGCAATATTATGTCACTCATGCGTCTCCATGTTCCATGGAAAGTGTTCGTAAAGATATGAAAGAAACAACATTAATCTTTTGTATTATCTATCAAACAATAATTATAGTATTCATAAGAGATGAAAAATTGGGAAAATATACCTCCTAGGGATCCACTTTGTTGAATGTGAAAATTCTTTCTTTGGTTGCTCAATTTTAAAAGGTTAAAGGTAGTTTATTGAGTGATCTAAAGAGTCATTGGTGGTTTACAAAGCATCTGTGAAGAAAATAGTTAGGTATATTTGTGTTAGGTGGCCACATTGGAGCCATTTGAAATATATTACTTTATTGTCATGTCAAGTGAGTCTCTATTATTGTAAGGATGGATTTTTGAAAATGCTTTCTTACGTCTTATTTTGGGATACTATTTTAGTATCATAAATAGTATACCATTATGATTGTGTACACACAATATATTTTCTTTATTTAGTATGATTTCTCTTACATTATTTTAAGTGTTTTAATCTAATACTAATTATCATCAAATGTTAATTTTAAAGGTAGGTCCCAAGAATCAAATTGTGATATACTATAACTCCTTTTTATGGTCTCCTTTTAAGTGAACTAGGGTATCCAACACCCTATTCCCTCTAGAAAAGAGATCTATATTCAAATGTGTGAGCTAGTGTTATCCTTTTTACTTTGGGATTTGATCTTACTATTTTTAGTTGACTGTTATTTGTTAGTCAAAATTTAAAAATACCTTATGATCTAAAGTACAACTATTATTTATAAGGTCTTGCAAGTTAAGACATTCTAGGTTCTTTAAAATTATCAAGTATGAAATATAGATATGATTTCTTTGCATATAGAGAAACATACTATAACATTTATTTGTTGAGGAAAAAGAAAACTAGAATACTTTACAAATGGTAATTTCAAAAGGCTTTGGAAAGATTTGGTTGGAGAGTGATTCCCCCATTATAGTCAACTATCTAAAAGAAAATAAAAAACCTAGATGAATGACTAATGGTCTTATTCTTGATTGCCTTGATATGATAAAGTCCTTTGAAGAATGTATAATCTCTCATGTTTATATAGAGGGAATCAAAGATACAAAAAATTTGGAAACTTTGAGGTCCATCAAAATAATACTTATTGGTGGAGAACCAATGAACAACTCCTCATGAATATTTTGATTAAGTTCAAATGAGAGATGGACCAACCCCATCAAAATAACATCAAGTCAAAATGATAGTTCAAAAGGAATTACAAGTAGTGATTTCAAGATAGAGTTAAAAAACTAATCAACTAGCAAATATAGTACAAAAAAGACCAACAACTAAACTAAGTAGAGCCCGTAGACTAAAAATAAAAAAATAAATAGTTGGAAGTTGAACTTCCTTTCATTAGACTCATTAACCTATTTAATATTGTCTAGAAAAGAATACTTCCTGGCTTGGGACAGTCTCCATAAAAGGTCCCTCTTTCATTATACCAAGTCTCGGTTTTGTTTGTCAAGGGTAGTTGTCATCTAGGTCTCCTCCCAATTCATTATTTTGGTCTTTTGGTACTCTAGCTCTTCCTCAAAGGTATTAAAAGAGGAGGTCATTATTTCCATCATGTCCTTAATTTAATAATGTGAGGCAACTTCTTGTTTATCTAGTTTTGGTTGGCTTTAACATTCCCTAGTACCCTTATCATTTCCTATTTCTCCTCATCCAAGGGGAAGATGGTTTTAAGCTCATGAATTTGATCCTCCATGATTCCCCAGTTGTAGATTTTTTTATCCAACTCCTTTACAACTTCTCAAACACTAGTGGCCATTTTGGTGTTACACCAATCACTAGCTTTAGCTTTGGTTTCAACAATAGCCTCAAACCTATTAATTTTATTCTAGCAGTGTCCAACTCGGTGATTAATTATTTAATTATGGAAATTTTATGATTTAAGAGAATATAAACCTTGTCCACCTTGTTCACAATGAGGCAATACTCAAGCAAATTCTCCTTAGAAATGGGGTTTTCAGAGTGGGCTGAAGAAACATTGAGGAGGACCTCCTGGTCATTTAGATATCTTTTATTCTTAGAGAGAGAAGGGGGATTAGGTGTTGGACTAATATTATTAGAGGGGGGATTCTCAGGGGATCAATATGACTCGATGGACCATGAGGACTTAGAATATTAAGACATAACAATAGTGTTAATTCCTAGGTCCTTCATTTTAGGTTTATGTAGAGGGCTAAACCTGGTATAACTTGAGATGGGTAATCTAGACTAGGTTGAAAGGCTTTAGGGGTAATCGTAGGATTACTAAGATCCATAATTAAATAGGATCTTCCAGATTAGGCTTATTAGGACCAACTATTGGGGACTAGGCTAGATGGAAATTTTAAATTTGTAGAATTAAACCCTGATAAAGACCACCCCACCCCCCCCCCCCCCCCCCCCCCCCTTCAAAACCCCCTATTATTTGTCCCCACTAATCAATTGAGAGAGGGAAAAGATAATCTAGAAAGGAAAATGAAGTTTGATATAGTGGTGAAAATGATTAAGCATAGGAAATAAATAGGAATGGAAATATTTAAACCTACCTTTGAGAGTGATAAACATGATGTGAATGAGGGTGATATCCTTCAATTTTCCAGGCAATTGCTCCCTATTGAATCTATTTTGGAGTCTCAAAACAATTTCCCCAAGACGAAGGAGAATGTTAAGATCTTTCTTATGGTGACAATTTATATTTCTAGGGATAGCCTTTCCCTCTATTGCCAGACCAATTACAGCCACAATGTAGTCTCTTTAGAGACCTTGAAGAAAACCCCACCAATATTTATCTTTCCATTATTTCATGCTTCTTGAAACTTCTAAGAGAGGTCAAAGTTGAAACCGATCATACACTCAATGGAGATAAAAAGATGCCTAACTTACAATATTGTCCAAAGGGTGGTGTTTCTCTTTTATTCATCACACCTATTTGGTTCAATTTGATTCAAATCACCTCCATTACTATTTTTGTAGAGAGAAATCACAGAGACAAAAATGCGGCGAGGACCATTAGCCATAGAAAGAATAATCAGAAGGGAATAAATCTAAAAGGCCATGTAAAATAGTGATAAATCTTCATGAATAATTATATTTTTTTAAAGTGTGTCCTTTTCCAGATGTGATCATATCAAGCCCAATCATAACATGAGCCTATTGAGGCACATATTGAAGTTTGAACTACAACTAGTCTATCTAAGACACCATTTTCCTTATAGAAAGTGAACTAGAAGATGACATCATCCAAGCTAGCAATTTGACCAATATATAGAAGTTCATAGTTATATCTATGGCTTCCCAACCTAGGATGCCTGTCGAGTTGAGAATATTTATAATATTGAGGGAATCACCCTTAGTGATGAATTTTTTATAGCCTTGATTAAGTGATAGCTCGATACCATGAAAGGAATCTACCACCTCATCCATGTGGATAATTTGCAAACCCAAATTCACTCAATAGTTGAGAAGAATTTTTCTACATCAATCTCTGACGAGATCACCCCCACCCAACCGACAAGGGTTCTCAACTAAAGAGATTTCAAAGTTGACTTTGACCCAACTAGTGTTAAGGGGACCACTTTATATTGTTTCTAAATCCTAGAGGGGGTGATATGTACTTTTCAAGAGGAGGGAAATCCCCACCTTTTTGAAATCTTCCAATCAAGAGATGAAGGAGGAGTCTTATTTTTAACACAAACAATATTCCTCATGTTCTTATTAATATTATTGATTATCTCAATGGACAAGGCCTCACAATCATAAGATTTATATCTAAATATTTAATTATTTTATTGGTTCCATAAATCCTAACTAATATATAGAAGATAATACCACCAAATCTCCTATGTGAAAAGGTTGTAGGTGGAGGGGTTCAATCCAGAAGAGATGGAATGGGGATTCATGGATCAAATCTAATATTTACTAGACATAGACATAATTTTTTACCTTACCCACCAAGAACAATGGCAAGAAAGAAAAAGGTGAGCAATAGAAATTTAATCCTTCTCACATAAAGAAGATTTGTTCACTATTTGTGTATATTTTTAAAAAATATTATCCAAGGTTGGGATTTTTCTATGGTACACAGTTTACCAAAAGAACTAAATTTGAGAGATCACTTTAGAATACTATGCCTTCATCTAGTTGAACTCTTAAGCCTACTAGAGGGTGAGAAACTTATAACCGGACTTCATTGAGTATATCTCATCCTCAAAGTGCCTCTGATTGAGCTTGTCGAGTTTATCCAATATATAGAATCTTTGAGTCTTAAGAAGTTATAAAATTTGAACCTCCATAATCTTGTAGGGGCAAACAAACTAAAGGGGTCTAATCTTCTAGGTAATGGGATTTTCAGTTAGATCCTAGTAGTCACACACTTGGGAGCCAAGTCTACCTATAACCTCCCTCTGGATAGAAATAGACAAAGGATAAAAATTCAAGACGAGTACTAGAAACCCAAGGGTCTTTGCAAAAGTTGACATTATGTCCATTATCTATTTTCCAAATAAATCCCTTCATGATATTGGGGAATTTTTTTAGATAGATTATTTCATAGAGTAGAACCCTGAGACAACCAATCATCCAAAAACTTCAAAGAACTCATATTTCTAAGATACATAGAACATAAGATTTTGGTCCAATAAGTCAAATCAGTTATAAGTTTCCAACTTATTTTGGAAAGTAGAAGCAAAATTAGAGAACTACAATTTCTGACATTAAGTCCTTTATTTTTATTGGGAGAGGAAAATTTATGCTAGCCAACAAGTGATAACCCCTTTTTTATATTCCTTCCCATACCATAAAAATCTACACTTGATGGTAAACAATTCTTGACCCAGATGGTGGGAATTATAAATAGGGATATGATATACATGGAGGCTCCCTAGATAGTCACATTTAACATCTAAAGAGTACTAGTATTACTAAGCAGGCCCCGCCTCCAAGAATCCAACTTAACTTTCAAATTCTTTCAAGAAGAGCCACCCACACTCAATTGTCTACTTTACTAGTTGTAATAGGCATTCCAAAATATGTTGAAGGAAGGATATTAGAATTATAGTTGAGAATAGAAACAATGTGTAATTGGAGATTTTGAGGAGTGTTGAAGAAATATAATACACTCTTCTAAAGATTGATTTTTTTGCCCAAAGACAAAAGCATATTTATTAAGAGTCAATAACCACTCTTTATCCTCATAGATGGTAGCCATTCCAAGTCGAGCCACCATTAATAATAATGAGCCCCCATGGGATAGGCTGAAAATGTCACATAGTATGGATTAACATAATAGGAACTCAAATTTTATTTCAAGCAATCATAAATGAAAATTAACTCATTATAACATGTTATGTAAATGATAACATAATCAATGATTTTTTAAAATTTGTAACACAAAGCCTGAAATTAATTATTAGAGTGATCATAATACAAATTATACATGCAAAAAGGAAGGTTCATAAGGTATTGACCATGCTACTTTATTTTGTTAGGTTGAGTAATCAACTTAGCATGAAGAAGACTAGGCAAAATAATTTCTTGATTAAAGTTAGAATTAAAAGAAATTTTATATGATAAGGAAATGGATGTAGATAAAGGAGGGGTTGGAAACTAAACCCTTGAAGAGGAAAGAAAATGATATTTTTTCCATGAGTCTCGTAACTCTTTTTCATTCATCTTAAACAAAATTGAAGATTACTAGTTGAAATGTTAGGAGAATCAGGTTGAACAAGTGATACACTAGGCCCTTTAAAGGGTCGTATGTTAAAATTAATAAATTTATGTTCACCCAAAAAAGATTGTGTAAAGTATAGTGTTCCCTAATGATATTCTAAAAGAGAACTTTTAGGAGAAGAAGTATCTATATAAGGATAAGATATGTTTTTTTTTAAATGATGTAGGAATTGATGAAGAATTAGATTAAATTCATGTACTTTGTGATTATCATAAGTGATAAGGGTATACATGATATTGTTATAAATGAACTTCACATTGCGATGAAGTGTTGAATGAACAAGGTGCATCGAATCTATATCTGGTCATCCTAAGAGGGGATTATAATTACAGGGCATGGCATGAATAGGTGTAGGTAAAATAAAAGGACCTATTATAACAAGTAAAGTTATAATACCCAAGGTTTGTTTAGCAACATTATCAAATCCATGAATAGGAATAGAATCAGATTTAATTGATGAAATATCCTCTTGAATTTTATGCAAAAAATAAATACTACACACTTTAAGATGAGATCCATTAACAACTAAATTTATTTGAATAATAGTACCACTGATAAGGACAACAACCATAATAAAATCATGTTGACTTTGGATTTCCTTAAAAGGAAACTTATTATGAGAAAATATAATTTGTGTTTTATTATTGGTCATAATCATGCATTCCAATATGGAAGTTAAATTAGTTTGAATAGGAAGGTGAACAAAAATTTTTATGAAGGGTTTTTGTAACACTCCATGATATGTAGGTGAAGTTTGAAGAATCTCAAAAAGGGATATCATGGTAGGAGTAGTACTCAGTTATTTTGCTAAATCATAGTGCTTTCTAATATTTTGAGGGAGATAGGGTGCAAGAGGAAGAACTGGTTGAGAAGTAGGAAGAGGAGGAACAATTAATCTTGCCATGTTGTCTATTTTTCTTATGTTATATGCATGATAAATCGCATGATAGTTAGATTGTTCAACATCTTTCACCATAATGACTAGTTTATTTTGAGGTTGAGGGGTATCTTGACGAAAATGGACAACAACCTGAGGATTTTTAATAATCAAGACATTGACAATATTGACTTGACTAAGTTGTTCAATATAATCAAGGAGGGTCTCTTCTTTCTCCAAAATACCTTAGGAGAGGGAAAAAAATAACTCATTAAGGCTTCATCTCTAGAGGTAAGATCATTGAAATTAATATAAGGTAAATTTTCCTTAAGGGAATGAACCATCAAATCAATTTCCTCTAACATAATATCATTGTCCTTCTCCAAGGTACCCTCAAGGGGGAGATAAATAACAAGAGAAAAAATGACATCATTTTATAATGGTTGATCCCAAATAGGGAGATTATTGAGAGAAGGACTATTGTATTCCTTAATATGAACTCTCATAAGAAGGAGGGTCCTTAGGAGAAAAAAATTCAAAATTAGTTTAAAGAAAATAACCATGATGAAAAAACCAAAATGGTATGTGCAAAATTTATGAAACTACATTTTTTTTCCGAATGCAAGTGCAGAAACAAGAAATGACATGATATATATGAAATGCAATGATTTATAACTAATACATCAAATAAAATATGTATTTCTTTTTATTAGTTTTAAAAATTGGAAAAAAAATTAATCTTTTAAATACATGGAAAAATATGTAATTTTTATGTCCTTGTTTTCAAACAAATGTATAAAATGAAACAATGCAATGCATACAAAACATTAGATCATAAGTGGAAATATTATGAGTCAGGCTCACCAAAATGTATAGAAAGAAAAGGTGATCAAGGGGGATCAATCCAATTTCCTATTGAACATTAAGATTATGAAATATCCTAAAGATAAATAGGATTGACAACACCTTTATGGAAGAGATGCCAATACAATATCTATCCTCGCAGGATTTCAGTTCCTTTTGCTACTTGGAATGAAGAGAGATGAAGATACAATAGAGAATGAATAAATATGAACTTTCTAAATCTCCAAAAGATATAACATGATGGTGATAAAAGAGGATTTTTTTGTACCTATAAATAGGAAGTATATTTATATAGATTTGAGTTTCCAATGATTGGGATCTCGTAGACACATGTACTTTTAAATCTATAGTCTGTGGACTCTAACCTAACTCCAGAATGAGATTGAGCATTTTATAGATTGACCCCATCCTTCATTTTCAAATTGTAGGCTCCCGTGCCCGCTTCCCCTAGGGGAGAATCTTCCCCCCTGGCAAGTCCCCATACTGCACCCTATGTTGGTCCCGAGACTATCTCTATCATAGACCTAATGAAAGAGTCAATGGAGGGAATCCAAAAGGTGTCCTCTTCTACTATTTCCCCTCCATCGCCACAAAAATCTAGCTAGAAAGGTGTACTTGTTGGCAAGGCCCAAAAAACTCTAGATGCTCTCTTGGTGGATTTCATTCAGATTGAGGAAGGCACTGAGCTCTCACTCCCTGATTCTATAGTGAATAGGACTATGGAATATTTTCAAATGGTGCTTGTGGGTCGGTTCTTCAACTTTTGACCTACCATTGAAATGCTCAAGAAATGGGTAGCTACCTAATGGAAGATTAAAGGGTCTTTCCTTGTCTCTACCATGCCAGGTGTGCTATTCCTATTTAAGTTCACTACTTTGGAGGATTTGGCCTTTGTTCTATTAGGATCATGGGTTTATGGAAAGCACTTGCTAGCCCTAGAAAACTAGAAACCTAGGCTCAATCTAGTGACTAATCTGTCCAAGATGGCACCTGTTTGTGTGCAGCTCCCTGGCCTCCCACTTGAATACTTGGATGAACAAGTGTTCAGATGGATAGGTGACTCTTTTGGCACTTTTATCATGATAGATCAGGTTTCCCACTCTAGATCCAGGTTGGTTTTCGTAAGATTCTACGTAAATGTCACCCTAAACAAAACCCTCCCAAACTTTGTCATTTTGAAATCCAAACTAGGCAAATGGACTCAAGCCCTAGTGTATGAGAATGGCACTCTCTACTACTAGAAATATGATGCAAGAGGTAATTCCAATGATGCTTGCAAGTCCTCCCTATAGGGAGCCAAAAATAGGAATAAGGACAAAGGCACCATTGAGGAACATCCCTTGGTTGCTAGAGAAGAGAAGGAGAAGACCAGCCCACCCCTGGTGACTGAAGTGTTGGAGAACCCAAAGCTGGAAAACCCAGAGCTAGAAGAAGGTGAGATAGTCTTCACTTTAGAGAAAGAAGTGGTACCCCCTGAAGCCAGAGTCTCATAATCTCTTCCAGTGGTGGAGTCACTGGAGAGCCCCCTGATGACTACCCCGAAGACAAGTGTGATCATCCATGCTTAGTTGGACCAGCCTACCATTATGGTTTCCCTCAAGCTAAAGTCTCCCATGATTGATGCAAAGCTCCCCCTACAGTTGGAGGAAAAGAACTACCATTCCTCACCCAGGTCCCCAGGTGTAGATCACTGTGGAGAGGAAGATGAGGGTGAATGGAAAACACAAAAAAAGAAAACCAAGCCCAAGAAGGTAGATGTGGGGATGGAGACACCTAGAGGAAGGCCATTTGAACATGCCAGGAGGTCAAGAGGGACTACAAGGGATGTTGCAGCAGGTAGGAATAAAACCCTAGAAATAAGTTTTAGAAATAAGAAATGATTTGCCTTTCTTGGAATGTTAGAGGTCTCAACAATTCCCTCAAGAAAAGTGATGTTAAACAATACATTTTTTTATCATAAGCTAGATATTCTTCTCATTCAAGAAGTTAAAATGTCTTTCCAAAAAAATTTCGCTCTAGCTACCAGTCTGTAGCTGGGTGCTGATTTTCTATACTCTGAAGCTATGGGTACCTCCGGGGGCATTGCTACTCTTTGGAACCCCAATACTATTACTGGTGAACCACTTGCATTCTCCCCGAACTTCCTTGTTGTTACCTTTAGGAAAAAATAGCTAATGTGGCACCTGTTCAATATTTATGCCCCTAATACCCAGACTAGCAAGTCATCCCTATGGAAAGATATGTCCTTTTGGATTGACCTGGACACCTCTGTTAATTATTTGGTGGCTGGTGACTTCAACACTCCTCTTTACCCCTCAGAAAAGTGTGGAGGCTCAATAGACTACTCTGATAGCATGGGGGACTTAGCGGAGTTTATTTCCTACACTGGCCTATTAGATATTGATCAGAAGGGAAATCCTTTCACCTAGACCAACAATCAAAAGGGCTCCCACCTCATCCAAGTGCGGCTCAACCAAGTCCTTGCCACCTCCTCATGGGATTTCTACATGACCTCCACTCTGTCCTCCCTCCCTATAACCACCTTTGATCATAACCCCCTCCTCCTTTGTTGGTGGGACTCCCCAAGGATTGGCCCGACCCCCTTTAGGTTTTAAATTATGTAGAGCTCTCATCCCTCTTTCAAAGACCAAGTGAAAATGTGGTAGGCCACTAAAATCAAAGGAACTGCCTTGTTCAGGACTACCCAGAAATTGGAAATCATTAGAAGAGAGGTCAAAGGCAGGAGTAAACATAAATTTGGTGATTTCTATAAAGAGAAGAAGGAGCTTACAAGGACCTTAGAATCCCTCCAAGCCTAGCTAGTGACCGAGACTTTCCAACCCCAAATATAAATGGAAGAAGAAACAACCAGACACAAATGGCAAGAAGCCTTGAAAAAAGAGGAAGTCTACTAGAAGTAGAGATCCAGAATACAATGGCTTACTGAAGGAGACAGAAACATGACCTTCTTCCATAGATCTACCAGAAACCACAAAAGAAGAAACACCATCAACGCTATTAGGGATGATGGAGGAAATGAAGTTACTAAGAAGGACAAAATCAATCAGGTTAAAACAAACTACTTCAAGGGATTGTATTTGAATACTGGACACCTGTGGTTGACCAATGTCCAAAATCAACTTCTTGATCACATCCAATGTGTTGTTACCCATGGTGACAATGCTCGGCTCACTGAACATGTTTTTGATGAGGAGGTCAAGGCGGCAGTTTTTTCTATGGGAGCCTATAAATCCCTGGGACCTGATGGCTTCCCCCCGGCCTTCTTCAAAGAGTATTGGGATATTGTTGGCTTAGATGTTACTCGAGCTACCAAAGACTTCTTTAGAATGGGGTGAATTTGAAGGCAACATAAAAAGACCTATATTGTTCTGGTTCCTAAGAATGACAACCCCACCTCTATGCTAGACTATAGGCCCATCAGTATTTATAATACGCTCTATAAGATTCTCACCAAGGTCCTTGTAAATAGAATGAAGCCCCTCCTGGATAAACTGATCAGTCCTACTTAGAAAGGTTTTGTCCCGGGAAAGAAGATCCTTGATGCGGCCATTTCCACTCATGATATCATCCACTCCATGGACATGAGCAATGTTCCAAGTATGGCCATTCCTGCAAAAAAATCCTTAGGAGGATGGGGTTTAATGAGAAGATTATTCACATTATTCAACAATTTACACAAACTATTACCTTCTCTATTTTAGTCAATGGCACCCCAAGTGGATTCTTTCAACCTAAAAAAGGGCTTAGATAGGGTGATCCTCTCTCCACCTATCTATTTATCATGGTGACTGAGGTCCTTAGCAAGAATCTGACTAGGCTCTCTTCCACGGGAAGAATAAAAGGTATCAAACCCACTTCCACTCTGCAAAAAGTTGTGTTGGAGCAATTTGTGGATGATACGTTCCTCTTTGGGTATTCCTTGGTGATTGAGGATAGAGAGTGGAAGCAACTATTGGATAATTATGCCTTGGCCTCTGAATAGTTCATTAACTATCAGAAAAGAAGAATGTTCTTCTTCAACACCCCCAATGACATGAAAACTAAAGTGTTTCAAATTTTGGCATGTCAATTGGCTTCTCTACCCTCTACCTACTTAGGTCTCCCCCTCATGGTCAAAGAGGTTTCCCATGAATTTTGGAACTCCATCCTTGAAAGAACCCAAAGAAAACTTGCTGGATGGAAAGGGAAGATTCTGAGCAATGCTGGAAAACTTCAGCTGGTGGCTTCTACTCTCCAGGGAATCCCCATCTACTTTATATCCCTATTCAAGATCAAAAGCAACATGGTAGACAAGTTGAAAAAGATACAAAGAAATTTTCTATGGGCTAGATCTGAAGAGAAAAAGAAGATGTCCCTAGTCAATTGGGATATAGTGTGTCTTCCTAAATGACTGGGAGGCCTTAGGCGTGTCAACTTATTGAATAGACCCCTCACCATGAAATTGGCTTGTAAGATCATAGAAGGGAAAGTGGATTGGTGCAAGATAATGGAAGCTAAGTACCTTCAGGGACACCCATACAGGATGATGTATTGAGATAATGACCTCCCCAATGGCTCCAAACTTTGGGCCAACATCTGTAAATGCAAAACTTGCTATCTAAGGGTGCTTTCTGGTAGCTCAGAGATGGGAGATCCATTAGATTCTAGAATGACTCTTGGATTCTAAATTACCCAACCCTTAGTGGTAGGTTTAACCCCCTCAAGAACTACCTTAGGCCTATCCTTGGTAACAGAACTTCTAACTATATTACTGATGGGAAATCGAAAGACATAACCAATCTTCTTAGGGATAGACCAAAATTAAAGAGCTACCCAAGGCCTAATTTTTGGGTATAATTTCATCTTAAAATGGTTAACTCAAAGCTGCATTGTTTATGCTCTGGCTCACGAAGCTCGACCCTGCATTTCTGAGAAAAATTTTGCACTAGATAGGAGGATGATTGACATGGGAGGCAAAACCTTGCACATTGAGGTAGATAAAATTGATGAGGAGTTCACCTCTGACCCCCTGGTGACCCGCTATTGTAAAGAAAGTGGTATCTGGGGTTTCATGGAGCATATGAAGGGAGGTCATGACGAGCAGATATCCAAGCATTTCATCTCCTCCTGGAACAATAGGAAGGTTTCTGTTGGGGGTATCCATTTCCAAATAAATGAGGAGGTTATCGCTAAAGCGATGGGGATTCCTATGGAAGGAAGAAAATATTAAAAAACTAGCAGGATGTTGGATCTCATGAGCCTTAACAAGTTCTTCAGACATGGGGAGAAACTTGTGAAGAAGTCTAGAGGTTTCAATCGTGAACTTCTCTCAGAGTTTTGGCCCAAGGTATGCCACATTATTATGAAATAATTTACCTTGGAAGGAAAGTTTACTGTGTTTTAATATTACCATATGGCATTCCTCAATCATATCAAGAATAGGGATCTCATATCTATCCCTTTTTACCTTCTCCACTCTTTAGAAAGCAACATCCTGGATATCAGGGAAAATAAAAACCTAGAAAAGCCGATACCCATCCTCCACCAAGGCCTCATGCTTTGTTTGTATAACTTCCATAAAGCTATCTATCCTCCACCTCAACCTCCCTATCATTCAAGAGGTCACCAAGCAATATTATCCTTTGAAAGTCAGTAATCCCTCTTTGTCCCCCATCCAGTCTATCTAGGAGATCCAAGAAACTAACCTTGTCCCAAAAGACAGCAAGGGTCGCAAGAGACGGGTGAAAAACCCTTTTAAAAAGGTGGAGGAGTTAGAGGAGTCCCATGACTCTGAGACCTTGGAAGCCAAGGAAATGGATATAACCCCTGAAACTAAAAGGAAGCCCAAAAAATGGAGGAATTTGGAAAGCGTGGTCCAGTTGGAGGTGGATTTGGGAGGCTCTGTCCACCATTCTAATAGAATTGCTAGGGAGAAATGAAAAACAAGAATCAGGCAAACGACTTTGGAGGAGAAATCACTTTCGGAAGATGGCACCTCCGCTTCCACTAATTCGATTGAGGGCTCCTTTGATGATCATCCGAGCTTGCACGGGACTGGCACCACTCCCCCCTAAACCCCGAGCCTAATTTGGAGGATATTCTATGTAGAAATAACCCACCCCTACCCTCCCCCATGACCAAAAGACTAAGTCCCCCTACTGAGCACAACTCTATGGCTTTGGATGGGAATGACAGATTGAAGGGATCCCTTAAGCTAAAGTTTTTGGAGCTCAACAACGAGATCGTGGGCCTCAAGTAGGAAATATAGGACATCAAAGCCCGTGTTGATGATTCCAACAAGTTCACCCTCAAAGTCATGCACGCTTTAGCGGTGACTTTGTGCACTATGCAGGAGAAGCTAGCTAGAGGCAAGTAGGATGCTGATGAAGACAACATAGACCTTTTCTTGTTCCTACAGGAGGAGTGGGCTGTGACCCTGATGTCCAAATGTGTAGTTAGGAGACCCTAGCTGCCGCTGCTTCCATGAGGTTTTTTCTTTGGCTCGGGCATGGTGGCCCTGATTTCTATTTTTTGCTTTCCTGTGTTAATGTTACTTTATCTAGTTTCTAGACTAGCCCTGCATGGCATGAAACTATTAATATGCTTTTAATTATCTACTTAAGATACTTTGGTTCATTATTTTTGAAAAGAACCTTTAATTTTGTGTTTGGTAGAGGCAGACTAGATACTCATATTTCTGCTGATGAACTGCTATAGGAATAGTACTATTAATATGTTGTTAATGTGCTTCTAGTCTCTCTGTACCATGGGCCATCACCCTCTTGCTCCTTTTTTCTATCAAAAACATTTCAGATGTTTAATAACCTAGATATTTTCCTAAAACTTTCAGGGATTCTTTTTCTACGCCCAATCTTCCTAGAATAGTTTTGAAAGATGTATAGCATATTCCTACACATAGGAAAATAGGGAAGAAGGTTATGGAAATGAGTTTTCCTTGTTAAACCCTATTTAGGAATGGACCTTAAAAGTGTGATGAAATTTCATAAAAGAAAGATGAAATAGAAGCTAGATATGAATTGTGAATCATCTCATGCCTTGATGGTACAATCCTTATTTTGATGACAATCAAAAGTTTTATTCAATATCTTTAATTCCACAAAAATCTAAAAGGAAGTCATGAAATATAATCCTTGTGTAATGAATGTTGTACTTTCCCAAAATTCTTGATCAAGGAGAATATTTTGAAGACTTGAAGATTTGGATGCTTGAAGACTTTTAGAATGCTTAGATATAAAATTGTGGAAAAGACCTCGAAATCCAATTGCTAGATTTCTTCTTTTATCATGTTAGTTTTCAAAATAAAGAAAGATATGGTCTTTATATACTTCATCCTACATTTTGAGATTCAAAAATAAGTTAGGCTGACCACATGATCTAATTTTGCACTAAAACATTGACATAGTGATTTTGGCTAAATTTAGGTGAAAATAGCCACGAGAAGAATGATTGAAATATTTTGTTTGAGGGTACAAAATGTTTGAAATGTTCTCTACCTAGGAAAATAAACCCCAATTTGAACTGGCTATCAAGATGATAGGGTAGATGCCATATTAGGAGACAGAACAAATTTTGAGATCAGGAAAAGGTACAAAGGCTACAAATGGTAGTGTAGGGCCCATATAGGCTAATGAATGATTGAAGAGGGGAAATATTGAAGGAGTACACCTATAAATAAGTTCTTACCTTGAGTTTTAAGGAAATCGAGTTAGTACAATACTTATAATATTGATTTAAAGGTATGTTGAGATTTAGGAGAGCATAAAATCAATGTAGGAACCCATACATAATAAACTCAGGCTAGAATGAGCATCTAATTATAGATGGTTACGTTTTGGGATGGTACAACTTCAAGTAGTGTGAGTTAACTAGAAAAAATAGCCTTATTGGCTAGTGCAATTAAAACCTTCTCTATGGGTCCTCCATAGCCCCTTTTTAATCAATTGGTATATATCCTTATTCTTTCTATAATCCAAGTTATTCTTTTTCAATAACATTATATGAAAGGTATTAGAAATTCAGCAATTTTCAAAATCAAGATTTATTCAACTAGTTACCTTGGAATAGTTTTTTGTCTTCTTTATTACTAACATTTATATTTTGTATATTTGAAGGTTTTTTAATATTTTTATATTATCCTATACTTGGGGGCTCACACATCCCTTAAAATTATTGTCATCTTATTCTTGGCTTGTCTTGTTCCTGATTTCTCTATCTCTCCCTCTCTAGTTTACCATGAGTGTGAGCATACTTTCATACTAGACTGTTAAAGTGGGGTCTGAATATAGCATCATAAATTTAATCCCTATACAATTACACACTTTCTTCTAGATAGTTATGTATTTAGTAGGCCTCATTTTGGGTATTTTTTAGCCTACTTTATCATTATGTCATCTAAATTATCACTACATTCTCACGAGAGAGATTACTCAATCCAATATCATAGGCCTCTTCACTCTACAAAAACATTTATTTTTTCTTATTGTGGGTAGATTATGATTCCTAGAACCATATTCCTACTAGATAATTGTGCCTATTTTCACATTCCCTTGGCAATAAAGCTAATTTTAACATCTCATTGTGTCAGTTATCATCATTTATGGTTGAATGCTAATATTATGATATGATTGGTGAAAGTCAACCTAAATATAAAAATACTTTGAGAACCATATATATGCTCACCATCTCTAATTCATTTTAACAATCTAGGGGTTGCAATTCAAGAATTTATGAATTTTGTCAAGGGTATATCTAATTTCAATGAGCATCATGATATTAAAAGTTAAATTGTATTTTCATGATGCATTTTGTTATGGTTAATCATTTTAATTCATCAAAACATGGAAGACTTATGTAAAGATCATTGCATCACCAGCATTATAAATCCAAAGGCATAACCTTGTCAAGTTAACATATCTTTTTAGATTTAGCCTTTTCCCAATAATGGGTAAGCTCTATTTTTTTAATTAATAATTATTGTAATGGTGCTTAATACCTACTTAATATTTGACATAGAAATTTCCCTACATAGAACAAATTCTTCCCCTCTTCTTTGTGTGTAGATTAAAGTTCTAATAGTTCAGAGTTTTAAATTTGCAGAGAGTATATTGAGATGCACACTTGTAAATTTTGAACAAGAATAAAACCATAGACTATAACAATTAAAAAATCTATATAACAATTCTTTGGCTAAATATTTTGATAATGTGATCTAAAGAGAACCATGATCTAGAATTTTGAGTCTCAAGTTCCATGACACATGTCAAGACAATGTAACATAGCAAACTAGTCCACTAGTTTTAGGGTCAGATTGCAATCTTAGGTTCCTCTATGTATCTCATTTTGGGATTATACTTTCCATTCACTTATTTACTTATCTATTAATGCCAGCTATTTTTAAATTTTTATTATTTTAGCGGGTCCTTTAATCTTTAATTTAAACCATATCAAATACAAAAGGAGGAGATAGTAATACAGAACATCTAGCTCTCCATTGAGAAAAAAAAATAGATCTTGATAGATATTTTATCCAATGAATGATATTGATCTAGTATCTTAGTTTATTTTTGTAGTTTAGTATTCCATTTCACATCATCTTAGTATTGTTATGTTTTGTCTATCTTGTATTTTCTTTGTGAGTGTATCCTTCATTGGATGTTCTTATGCCTGAGTTGATAAGATCCTAAGTTTGGGTTTTTTTTCATTAATATTTGTGCCTTATTATTGATGCCATGTATTTCTCTCATTCACTTTCTCTTATTAAATTGTGGTTAAAATTAGTATTGTAAACTTTTTCCCTTTAAAATATCAAACTTTATTTGGCAACCTACTTTAGTGTTCTTTCTCGTGGATAATTTTAATCCTATTTATGCCCTATATTACCATATACATTAATTTTTAAACAAGAAACTTAATTATCATCAAATTTTAATTCCAAAGCTATATTTCATGTCCTTGGTCCTAATACATCACCATTCCTTTTTTCTAGTCATGTTATTACCGTACTCGGGTACTTTTTAGCCTATTCATTTTGAAATAGACCGAAATTCAAATGTACATGTGAGTGTCAGTCTCCACTTGTTATTCAACTTTTGATCCTTTACCATTAGTTATTAATATACATTCAAAAATACCTTGTGATCCCTATGTAAATTACATAATCTATCATTCATAAATTCTAATAAGCTAAGACATTCTAATAGCTTTGAATCTATAAAGAAAGTACTACAAATTTAAGAATTTAGAATATTGAGTAACAGACTATAGCATTCAACATTCAAGTATAGGTTCATGAATTTTTATCTTTTGTCATCATGGTATTATCTTAATACTTTCAAGACTCGAATAAAGAGCATTATACTACCACCTTTATGTGAGACTCCCTAGATATTTCCCTACCTAGGCTATATCATTTTATTTTAACATTCCCATTAATATTTTTTTCCTTTTTTCTCCTTAGGGAATGGACTATTTTAACCACTAACTTTTTATAGAAGTGAGAACACAAACATAGAGATTTACTTTGGGTCATTTTGGGGGTTTTTATTTCCCTCTTGTCTTTGGTGGGTTCTCCTTCTGTGGAAGCTCATGGTTTTTCTTTTGTTGTTTCCTTGGTTGGTTGGTTCTTTCTTTATTGGTATTAATTACTAGTGTTGGGGCCTTTGGAAGCCTTTTTTTTTCTACTCGAGAGGGTGCTAGTATTTTTCAAGTACTCTTCCTATGTTAGGTTTGTTTTTGGTTAGGGGTGTTTGTCCTTGTCGATGTGTATTTTCTATGTCCTTTTATCCTAAGGGTTTCCCTTGTCTCTTGTTAGATTCCTCCTTGTATGGTTCCTTTAGAGGTGGCATCTTCCCCTATTGAGGTGGGGTTTCCTTGTGTGGCTTCATTATGGATTTGGCTCATCTTAAGCCTATTTTCCTCACTACATTGGTCGATTGAGGGGAAAAATATTCCTATAGAGGTGGATAATTTCTACGGGTTAGAGGAGAATACTTGTTCATTGTGGTATTCTCTATTTTGGAGTTTCTTGTTTGTGGGATGAAATTTGGTTGTGGTTCTTTTTTTGGTCTTCTCCTCCTCTATTGTCCCTATTAAGGTAGGTTCCTTTCTTATTGAGGTGTGAAGGAGTTTATTTGGAGAGGCTTGGATTGGTTAGTGGTTTTCCATAGCTAATAGCTATTGTATGGTTGTCGATTCCATTTTAAAACCATTTTTTCTACTTAAAGTTGAGGGAACCTTTCAAAACCCTCCCAAGGTTATGGATTCCTCCAAAAAGTATTTATTCTTTTCTGCAGTAGCTGGGTTAAGAAAAGGTTATGGGACCCTAGCTAAAACCCATAGTTTTTTTTATTTTATTGACTCCTAATAAAAGCCCATGGTTGGAAACTTGATCTTCAAAGGTTATCTAAATGTCTAGTTTGTATGGTTCTGGGAGCCTTGTCAAATAACAAGGAAGTGGTAATGTGTACCCAAAATACTCATGGTTTCTTCCTGGTTGTGGGATCCAAGTCTAAACTCATGGAGGTTTGGGGAGCCTTCTGAAACCCCTTATTTTTATCTTTTTCAATAATGATAAATCTTGTAAGGTTATTTGTGATTATGGCTTTAGGATCCACGTTAAAACCCAATATTACTTATGGCTCAATTTTAAGGTGAAGGGAGCCTTGAAAATCCTATGTTGTGGGGCTTATGCCACATGTGTTGTGTTTTTTTGGGTAGCTTGTCCTTTGTTCGACCTTTTCTTTTAGGCCACTATTTGTTTTCTTCCTGATGGCTACCATTTAGTAATGCTTAATCTTTTGCAGTGGTTCATTTATTTGGGGCTCCATATCCCCCTAAAAATCTATTTGTAAAGGGTTTCAAGTCCCTTCAAAACCTATTTTACCCCTAATAAAAAATATACAGATTTAATTAGGAAACTCCCTATATAGAACAATCACTCTTATATATTTTCCATGGGTGCAAGTTCATTTTTAATAGAAAAATAGTTTATTGAGCATAGATATGACTTTAATAGGTTATGATGACTTTTAAACATATCAAAATAATTGGAATAGGGTGTAGAGAGCCTATTTTTATGACTCTTCTTATGTTGTTTTGATAGATATACCTATAAGATAGCTTAATTTTGATTATCCTATTAGCTATGAAGTAAAAAATGCCTTAGACTAGAGTACAAAACATCATAGTCCAAGAATTTTAGTTCTAATTTGAAGATCTAGGTTCCTCTCTTCTTTTTAATCTAGGATGTGTCTTATTGTGTATATTTTTTGGTCTGTAAAAAATATTATTGTTAAGATTTATATCATTTTTCAATATTCAATCTACATCTTGAAGTACACTTCATGGTATTAATCATAATATAATAAAGGAAGATAAATATAATCATTTCACAATCCTATGAGAAATGTAAGTTAGAACTATATTTATTGTTGGGATTATGGAAAGGTGAGTTGCTAAGAGGGCAGGGGTGAATCAGTAACCCAAAAAAAAAAATTGTTCTCAATCATTAAGATAATATCCTTCATCAACTGACTGTCATATAAATCATTACCACGAACATAATTGAAATGTAAATACTTCTAATATAATAAATAAACATTCATAAAACTTCATACACTTCACACAAATATTTTTGTATCATGAAAACCCTTGTTATAAGGAAAACTTTACAGTAGGGATGAAACCCACAAAGCTTCACTACTGCAATAATAAAGTTGTCTGATAGGGCATACAATTTTTTATCACTTTTGATGATCTTATCCTATGAGGAGTAATATTTATGACCTATTAAAATCTACCTTGTTAAAATATTTTAGCTACACTCTTAAGTGTGCACTCAGTTAAGAGATTTACAAAATATGGTTAAGTCTACTCTGTTAGGATATTTTTCTGATATAATTTTTAGAAAGTAGCAGTATAATAATCTAGATATTGCAATTTACTTTTCTAAATATCAGATCTACTTAGCCCTTATTTGAAATCACCTTGATGTGATAGATATCTCCTTCAACTATTGTTCAGTAGCCATTGGTCTGATTCTTATATAATCCTGAATACTCTGTCAAAACTTAGCACCATAACCCTATCTAATTTTTAGATGTCTCCTGTAGGTGGATACTTCTCATCTGGGTTCATAGTAATCTAACATCTTGGCAATTCTTAAATAATAAAAATTTGACCTAATTAGGGTTGTGGAAATTTCTAGAAAATATTTTTTCAACGGTCCATATGAATAACCTAATTCAAAACTACATAGGGATCATCACCAATCAAATTTATATGTCCAAAAAATATTTACATTCATTTATGTAAACCATTTTTTGATCTGGATAAAAACTATTTGCCTTATTTTTAGTGTCATTCCAAACTTGTATGGTGATCATGAATCACTCAGTAAATACTGCATCTCACTCAACATCCAATTCATACTCCATCAGTGGTATCTATGTAGTTCTTTGTTCAACTGCCTTAATCAATGTAGTATCAGTGTCTACAAAGTAGCATATATCATCTTTGTATTTCTCAACAAGTTGAGCTGGAATTCTTCTTCTCTTATGCATTCTATCCTTACTTACTAAAGTAGTCATCCATTACAGGTTCAAAATTCTTGTCCAAACTATTTATGAAATACCTTTGAATAATGATGGGATTTTTCACATCCCATTCTATGTTACTGATTGATGGAAATGAGTTCTAAAAGTAGAAAAATATGCATACCAATAACGATCCAAACTTGCAGGTATTAGAGTTTACAACTTCGATAGTTCTCATGTTCTCCTCCAGATGCCTCAACATTAGTTTAGCTAGGTCAAGTTACATAGACCCTTCTTCATGATCTTATATGCAATATCTATAACACTGCATGGAATGTTGTTTGGTCTGCTAGACCCTACATTCCTTCACCATCCCACTCTATTCCAGTCAAATTCTCAATTTAATTCTTTAGTAGGTACCTTATAGTCCTTTATTTGTCACATACCGGATATCGTGTTACCATATGAATCACATCCTTGGTGATTTTTATCATCTCATCTAGACACATTAATCCATCATGAACTCGGATAAGAACAATTGCGATCCATTCAATTTTGAAGTCCTTCGGGAAATGCATTGCATTTGTTAAACCTTTTACTTCCAAATTCTTGTTCTCATCTTTTAACTTTCTATCCTTGCATAATTCCTAATAGGTATATTGGAGCTTGAAATCACCTATCTCACTAATCTTGCAGTGAATATAAGACACAATATCCTTTACCAGTAAAACCCTAGGCAGTATAAATGAAAATGTGCCTTTGTCATCGATTTGTGTCATGATCTCTAGATGTAACTTGTAGTTTGGCTCTTCATACGATGTATACTTGATCAATGTAACTTTATTTTTCTTATCAACCTTAGATTGAATAGATTTCGATGTAGATGGAATTGTTGATGATAAATTAGGGCTTTGATAAATCTTCATTCAAATCACTCGATTACACTTCAAAACTTCTTGAATAGCCTTAAATAACTCAGTAGAACTCACAAAATTGTGTTGTACTAGTTTGAAATCTGGTTGCTCTATCTTCCCTCATTTTCGCTCTGGTTCACTCTTTGAATGCAATATAAATAATGAGTTGTATCATCATGTATTTATACCCAAAAAATACTTTTCGGCATAAGTCTGGTGCATTAAGTACTTCACCAACTACTACTCGGTTAACGATCAAAGACTCAAACTTCTCCATTAGATACTTTAGATCTGTGAACACTACCAATTCTCTATTGACTACGCAACTTGGTTACCTTTACCACTTTCACCGACTAACAATCACTTACTTGGTCTAGCTTTACTGACTATGCTCATTTCAAGTTCATAACATATAACAACCTAATATCTTAATTTATGCTAATATGGTATTCATGTAATAGATATAAGGAATTTTCGTAAGATATAATTGATTAAAATTCAGTTCCCATACTTACATGATTTACTTAAGTAGAAGTGGTGAAATCACCTAATCCAAAGGATGAGGTGTTACTGACTATTGTGCTTGTTCCTCCATTATCTTTTGTTGATCTTCTCGATATTTGAATCATCTTCCTTTTGATTTCATCAATGGTATTCTCATTCATATCTACATTCCCTTCTAGTGCTCAATTTCTACAATCTCTTCTTAAGTGACCGACCTTATGAGAGTGTAGACATGCAATTTTGAAATTTGTCAAATTTATAGATCTTCCTCTCCGATGTAGTCTCAGATAATTTGCAACAATATAACCATATCTTCCACAAGAGGTACAATTAACCTATGTATTGTAATCTCAAATGAAAGAGTGACCTTGTATTCTTGGTTGATATGTATTTTTTTCTCTTAAGTTTCTAAACTTGTTTCAGTTGTGCCATGTATTCTTGTGTTATATGACCATGCTTTTTGCAAGTACTACAATTTGTTTCCATGTAGTTCCTCTTAGGTGAATTTCTCATCTTTGATCTACATTTAAATTCTTTATGTCCATACTTGTTGCAATTGTAGAAATAACCATTAAAGTTTGGAATGTGTTGGGAGTACCTTTAGCTTTACTTGCTTTACTCCTCTAGACATTTGTTGTATGATTTGATTTTCCACAATGATCACATGAGAGCTTCTTTGGTATCAAATTTTCATAGGCATTCCTTTTCTTTGCTTGATTTGATGATTGTCTTTGCTCAATATATCCTAATCCAGGGGTGGTGTCCAGTCTCCTCTGACTCATTAAAAATTCATCCATCCTTTTGGTTCTTTTCTCAATTTTCTTCATCATTTCATTTTTTGTAGTTGTTGCATCTTCAATTCATTTTTTATTCTTTCATTTTCTTCCCTTAATTCACCAATCTCTTCTAATTTCCTAGCAAGCTCAGTGTTCACCCGGTTAACTTCTTGACTCATGATAACCATCTGATTTACAATTTCAAACTGATGCTCGGTCAACCTTAATATTTTTTATTCTTTTTCTTCTAGTTTTTCAGTCATTTGTCTTATGTCTTCAATTTTCATGTTTCTCTATTGTTCACCTTGTCTTATATTGTTCATAACTTTAATCATTCTTACCATTTGTGTTTCTTGTCCAATTTTTAGAAATTTT
The DNA here is from genome assembly GCA_027943335.1 of Chamaecyparis obtusa. NCBI lineage: Eukaryota > Viridiplantae > Streptophyta > Pinopsida > Cupressales > Cupressaceae > Chamaecyparis > Chamaecyparis obtusa. The sequence goes on from BSBK01014158.1 coordinate 97,838, forward strand.
AATTATTTGGTGAGGTATTGATTCTTTTCAAATAGATTTGAAATTGGTGCTTCAGATGCATTAGATACACTTCTGAATCCTTCTTATAATTCCTCAATCTCTTGTTCTTGATACTAAGTATCATTCTGCCAAAATATTAAGTCCTTCCTTTTTTTCAATGTCTCTCTCAACTTTTCCTTGATGTCCTTAAGTTGTTCCAGGGTAATCTACAAGTCCAATCTCTAATTTTCAATTATCTTGCCAATCTTATACCTTTCCATCTCTATGGATCTTTCCTCTTCGGTGATTAAAATTATTTAACAAGAGAAATAGCTCTAATACAAATTGTTTGGATTATGGAAAGGTGAGTTACTGAGAGGGGAAGGGTGAATCAGTAACACTAAAAACTTTTAGTTCTCAATTCTTAAGATAATATCCTTCATTAACTAACTAGCATATTCATTATTACCATTCATTCATGAACATAAGTGAAATTTAAATACTTCTAATCTAAAAATAAACATTCATGAAACTTCATAAACTTGACACAAATATTTTGGTATCACAGAAACCCTTGTTAGAAGGTAAAAACTACAGTGGGGATGAAACCCACAAAGCTTCACTACTATAATAATAAAGTTGTCTATTAGATAATACAATTTTTTATCCTTCTGATGATCTTACCTGGTTAGGACTCACATGTAAGACCTGTTAAGATCTACCTTGTTAGAGGATTTTAGCAACACTCTTGAGTGTGCACTAGTTTAAGATATTTACAAAAGATGATTAAGTCTACTTTGTTAGGAGATTTTTCTGCTACAATTGTTATAAACTAACAGTATAATGATCTGGATGTTGCAACTTACTTTGTTGAATATCAGATCTTCTTAGCCCTTATCTAAAATTACCTTAATATGATAGATATCTCCTTCAAATACTATTTGGTAGCCTCTGGTCTACTTCTTATATAATCCTGAATACTCTGTCAAAACTTATCATCAAAACCCTATCTAATCTTCAGATGTCTCATGTAGGCGGCTACTTCTCATCTATGTTCATACTAATCTAACATCTTGGCAATTATTAAATAAAAAAAATTTGACCTAATTAGGGTTGTGGAAATTTCTAGAAAACATTTGGTCAATGATTCATATGAATAACCTAATTCAAAACTACATATGGATCATCACCAATTAATTTGATATCTCTAATAAATCTTTACCTCGTTTTATGTTAAGTAATTTTTCTACCTTGGTAAAAACTGTTTGCCTTGTTTTCAGTGCTATTTCAAACTTCTATGTTGATCCTGTATCACTCGGTAAATACTGCATCTTTGTCTCATTAAAATACTAATGTTCGGTAAAAAGGTATGCTCAATTATAATTTTACTTAGGGTTCTCAGTAATCATCTAGCTCGATGTCGATGCTCGGTCAAGTTTGTGCTCGATTAACATGTCTTTCTCCTTATTCTCTACTCGGTTACTATACTTGGTTACTTTGACCAACTTGTCTATTTTCTTTTCTTTACTGACTATATGTGTGACACTAATGACAACACTTAATGCAATTAGGTGTAACAATTTATATACTATATAAATTTAATATCTTAATTTGCATCCATAGGATTAAGATTTCATTTCCAAACATATCAATCATAGTGATTTTATTTCTCAACTTTTCATAAATTAGAACAATGAGATAATAGTATTATATTATTGAGTTCTTTTAGGTAACCAAGTGTTCTTGAGGAAAATATTAGTGGACTATTTCCTTGTATGTCTCATTGTAAAGATTGATAATATACTTTTGCACTTGTGATTGTGGATTTTTCTTGAAAGAGTATCTCTACATAAATTTTGTGTCCCTACTATTTGTTGATTCTTTATTTTAGTTGAATGTGGTATCACATAAATATTTCAGATTTGGCTATACTATTTTTTGGATTTTCTATTATATTTAAGTAAGTTTGTATTGTAATATTTCTTCACCTTATTTTAAACATTTGTTATGAGACCAGTTAGTATTGTTGAGATGGGGATGTCTTTCTCTTTAAATGTTGAAGGTTACTTATTGTAGTGGGATAGTTTTTTATGTGTATTTTTACATATTTTTTAAGATTAATATAAACCATGGCCTCTACTTCTTCCAACAATATTGTGAAATCAAATTGTGCTAGCTACAATATGTAGAAATTGTGTATAGAGAAATAATTTCACAAGAAATAATTCCATTTGCAATGACTACCAAATATTGGAAAAAGTTAGATAAGAAGACACAGTGAACAATTTAATCATGCGTCTTACATATTTAGTCCTCTTGAATGTATCAAAAAAATCATGCACATGATTATAACTTTCATTACATCTATTAGAGTAAAGTATTAATTTAATTGTGTTAATTAAATTAACTTTACTCCCTTCTTAAGATGTTAGCTCATGTGCTTTAGTTGTTTATATTTAAACACACATGCACTAGTTGTTCTAAACTCATGCACTAGTTGTTTTAAATATAAAATTACATGCATTAGTCATGTAATAATTAAACTAATTATTACATGCACTAGGGTTTCCCTTTCAAGGATTTCGATCTCCTTTATAAGAATGATCCATTGTATATTTTATTCATTCATTATTTGAGGATATTTTCTTCTTCATATTTTTGAGTCAAACCCTTGCCCTCTTCTTGTCTCTACTGCCTTGTAACAGGTTTTTGTATGCAGGTGATCTTTCAGTTTTGTGGATTTGTATTGCTTAAATCCTACATGGTATCAGAGCCTAATATGCTACAACTTGTTTGCATTTGAAGGATTCAGATATTAGAAATTCATTTGTTTCAGATTAGGGCTTTTTTTTTGTTTTCTATTGAAATTAGGAGGTCCCTAAATTTTGCTACACTTTGACCTCAAATGAACCTCACTGTTGAGCTTGCAGTGCCCAAAACCCCTATTTCAATATAAAACACATCAAATTTGGACAACTTTGCATTTTGGGGCTTTTTTGGTATTAGACAGCTTTGCACGCTTCCCGAGGCAAAATTTGTACAGACTAACACACTTCCTGAGGTATAATTCTTTGTTTATGACATGCAAATCGAGGCAAAAATTTTGTTGTCTGGCATGTAAATTAAAACCAAAAAAATAGCACATAAATCAAGGCAAAATTTGAATGGCTTGACACAAATCCCGAGGCACATATGCAATTTTGCCAAAAAAAAATATTCTTCTTTTTTGGCCGTCAACGGCCATTTCACTGTCAAATTTAAGCCAGGCGAATGCCGTTTTAGCCCCTGGTCATATGGCAACTAGGGTCCCATAATTTTAGCCTTAGGGGCTTGTATGCTGCGATGGCGATTTGACCTTCAATTTTAAGCCAATGAAGTGCTGACATCAGCATATATATAGACACCATTTTGGGCCCTCTAGAGCACTCAGTGGTTTTTTGCTCATAACTTGAGCATACGATGTCCAAATCGGGCAAATGAGATATCGTTGGAAAGCTAGTTCCACGCTCTATCTAGATCTAGAGGTTTGAATTTTTTATTTTTATTTTTTGATGGTTTTTTTACACTCAAAGTCAGATGCTCAGTTTTGCACTCTGAAAGCTCTATCTTGCACATCTAGACTCCATTTTGGGAAAGCTAGATATCATTGGAAGGCTTGTTCTGAGAGCTTTCTAGTTCTATGAGTCATTTTTCCAGATTCTTCTCCAGGTACATTTTATTTAGTTTTTGGCATTTATGCACTCTGATGGATATCTTGGATGTTACAGGTCCTAGAATCTCTTCCCTTTAGGGGATGGCTCTTCTTAGGTTGTTCTTTTGTTTTAGCAGCCTTCTCTCTTCATTGAGTAGTGTATACTTCACTTTTGTAGCATTCTTTTATGCACATGCACTGAGATAAAGTGTCATTCTATTGCATGCTTGGAATCTTGAACATGTTTTTATCGTTTGTACTCGCACTCCATTATAAAGTGCCATGGGGGGTTTGATATTTGCCTTTGTTTTCCATCTACCTTTGTCAAATGAGTTTTCCTTCCATGACATTAGCCTCAGGGTATCTTTATTTGTGCTTGTTCTTTCTATGCACCTTCGATGTTCTTGGTTCTTCACGATGCAGTTCTTATTGGCACTCTTTTCAGTTTACCTGTCACCTGTCTCTTGTCAGCATTATGGGGGGTTTCTATTGATCTTTCTTCTGCTTCCTTGGTTCGATAGTGTGAGTTATGTATTCAATAATAATTGGGTGACCCCACAATAGTGGGTTACACTTTTTTAGACATGCTGATTTTTGCTGAAATAAAACATTTTTAATAAAATATAATGATTAAAGCCTTGAGAGGTTCCATTTGAAGGATTTAATTAGTAATAGTTAGCTCAAAGTCTCTTATATATATAAAAATATTGATATAACAGCTATACTCCCCATTCAAACCTACAATGGAGTATCCTTCGCACCTATTAAAATGCTAACAAAAAATCACTTTGAATTTATCTTTTGGCAGATCAAATGAATCCATTTGAAAAACCTATCTATGTAGTAAGGTGCTACAGAGAAAAATCTTTCTAATGATTATAATATTAATATATATTGAGTTTATTATGACTTTGTATTTTTAGTTTTACTAAACATAGATATTTCACCATATGTCTACCTCTATGTTTGATGCTTAGGGAAATATAGTAAATGAGAGAAAAAAAATTCTAAAAAATATCTATGCCCTCGGTATTGAAGTTCTCTTTCTATCAAAAAAAATAAAAATGGAATTGAACAAATACATGACAAGTTATAAGGTATGTAGCCAAGGTATGTCAAAATTACGGTTTAGTCAACTTCAAACATTAATAAAATCTGTAATAATCATGATAATGTCATCAAACCAATTTCATGCCCTCTGTATGGATGTTACAAAACTAAATTCGAAAGAATCACATTTATATCTATTTTAGGAAAAAATTTATGCTCTATGAAAATAATGTAACTCTTTGAAAATGACATTTCTAGCAACATGCCATTTTTTGTGGGAGAAAGAAAAAACCATTCAAATCAATTTAAAAATAAAAATAAAAAATAATTTTAGAATCTAGACATAAAATTCTAAAATACTATAATTTACTTCATCTTCCTATTTCAAATGGTTTAATAGCAATATGCATCTAAATCTTTTTTTTTTTTTCAAAATGTAGAGTTCAGTGTCCGTTCAAGCAAAAAAGTGTAAGCCACTATTATGGGTTCACCCTATTTGTTCCTATGTACTAGGCGGATGTAGTGGCTAGGTACCTATGCATTTCAGTGAGATGGATCATTTACCATATAGACACTCTTTCTTTCCTATTTTTAGAGGCACTCTTCCATCTTTGATTGATCATCTCTTTAGGCTTTGGTGTTTTATACCATCTGTATCTTCAAGTTCAGTTGTTTGCCTCCTAATTCGACTAGTGTCATTTGAGGGCACTCATACAGATTACAGTCTTCTCTACCTGGTCATGCTCTATTTCATTGGAGGATCTTCAAATTAGAAGTTACTTCTTGACAGAGTTTGCATCTTCTTGCTTCAGTGATGTTCTACATGTTCATTCTTGTTCCTATTTTCTAGAACATTCCTAGTTTTTGAGGCTTCTTCATTCCTTCAAATTAGTCTTTGTCTCTTTTTGGAGTAGATTTTTTCCCATGTGGTTTTCTCTATTTCTCCACTTCATAGAGACTCTCTTTTGTACTTGGGTACCTCATCAGGCCATGTTGCCGAGACCCATTTTTTGCTTTCATCACTATAATTTCCTTTGCTTTCTTCTTTCATTGTTTGTAGCTGCATTGTTGCTCATATTAAGGGGGGTTGTTATAGTAAATTATTAATTTAATTATGTTAATTAAATTAACTTTACTCCCTTCTTAAGATGTCAACTCATTTGCTTTAGTTGTTTATATTTAAACACACATGCACTAGTTGTTGTAAACTCATGCACTAGTTGTTTTAAATATAAACTTGCATGCATTAGTCATGTAACAATTAAACTAATTATTACATGCACTAGGGTTTTCTTTTCAAGACTTTCGATCTCTATTATAAGGATGATCGATTGTATATTTTATTCATTCATTATTTGAGGATATTCTAGTCTTCATATTTTTGAGTCAAACCCTTTCCCTCTTTTTGTCTCTACTTCCTTGTAACAAGTTTTTGTATGTAGGTGATCTTCGGGTTTTGTGGATTTGTATTGCTCTTCTTGTCTGTACTTCCTTGTAACAGGTTTTTTTATGCAGGTGATCTTTGAATTTTGTGGATTTTTATTACTCAAATTCTACAACATCTATAGATGCTAAATTAGAAGATGAAAATAAGTGTATCTTATTTATTTGTTGTTTGCCAAAATATTGTGTAAAAACAATTATTTGTATTATAAATGGTAATTTTAAGATAAAGATGAATAACATAATTTCATTATTTTAGAAGGGATAAGAAATGATTCTATGCATGTTGGCTCCAATGATACCTTACATGTGTGCGCTAAGTCCTAAGAGAAAGGGTCTAAAGAGGATAAAAGAGAGATAAATATAAAGAAAGCTCTAAAACCCCTAGAAAAAGTAGAGTAAATTGTCAGAATGGTGGTAAAAAAAGGAATGTGATGATTTTGCTATTTTTTAGTTTAATTTAACACTATTAGTAATGATTCTTAACATATTGATTTATATTTCTCATAACACATGACTCCTAACAATGAGTAGTTAAAGGAAAAGGCTTGACATACCAATCTCTGAAATAACTTACGTATATAAGAAAGGATTATATGGTTGTAATTAAGTAGTTAGAACAATTAAATTTTAGAAAATAGAATAGACATTTATACCAACATTCCCCCTCATTATATTGTTCTTACAAAAGTGTCAAAGGACCTCTCCTTCAGCCTAACATAGAAGAATTTTATGATTATATAATATTAATACATAGTTTTAGAAAATGTTCTCCTATAGAAATATATCCTAAACCAAGTGGGGATCTACCAAGTTGTCTCTTGACCCTCAAAAGGTTGTAGTTTCAAGCTATTTTCTTAAGCTCTTAGTCTCAAACTCTCAAATAGGATAGTCTTGAATTAGTAAGAAATAACCCATAAGAGATGCAATAGAGCTCTATCATTATCTAATGACTATGAAAGGGTAGTATTTTTCTGAAGCTTGCAAGAAAAAAAATTAGATTGAGTTCTAGATCGAATCCCAAGCTTGTCTACAAAATAATCTTCAGAATATATCATGTCTTTAGATTCCCCAACATCAATAAATAAGGCAAAAAGAAATCATAAACTAGAAATCCAAAAAATTGCTTGTCGTGTAGATCATTATCTCAAAGTGAGAAGTTGACTTGATTGAATGTATTACATTAATATAATTTTAGTTTTAATTTTAGTTAACTAGGTAATAAATTAACACCATTTATTTATGCAGTTATGTAGTTACCTAAATTGCTTATATTTGTTATTGCAGTTAGAAACTTCCACTATGTTTTTGCACATCCTATTTAATGGCATTTTGTCTTATTGAATATTATATTTATAATATGATTTAATCTTATATGGTATCAATGCCACTATTTTTTCAAGGATTGTGATTTTATGTGGAGATGAAAGATGGTGATAATAGAAGTGTTTATAGAATATTAATTGCCACATGCCTAATGAACAATGTCAAAGTTTTTGTGTTGCTTGTGTGTAAGAATAAAAACACTATCAAATCTTGTTGTACGTGAGAAATATTCATGTTTCAAATATTAATGGATGTATTTATTTATGCAATGGTGTCAAATCTTTTTGATTGGGAGAAAGTGGTTGCAAAAATGCAATGATAAAGTGATTCATGTTTTATCTTCATTTTGCCTTTATTTTATCGTTACAGACTTGACACAAGTAATTGTCACAAATAGAGATTACCCTGCAGTGGTGGTGGAAAGAACGCAAGGTAATGGAAAATCCTTCTATCTATTCCAAAGGAGGTTTCACAATGAAGTCGTCTTGACAGTATGAGTATTTTTAAAGCCATTTTGAAGAGGGAATAATCCTATTGTAGTTTCTCTGTTCAACGTAGTTATTGTGTCAACCCATATTGACAATCATTTCTCCTTCATTGTGAAATCAATTACATATCTAAAAATGACTAGTACGGTCAAGTGTGCTACATTATTGGAGGAGTTTCAAGTTTATTTCTAAAAATAGGGATTTTTGGTTTCTTATACACGTACATAAAATATTTCTGGACCATCATCTTGAAACCCACATTAACTTAGATTGCAATCACTAGTACTAGTTTTGAAGAGTGCGAACATTATACTCTCACAGTAAGGTAATTGAGTCTGATCGATACATTTAATGTTGTGTTAAGGATTCAAGTTTATTTGAAACTAAAAACTGAAAGGTAAGCGTTTTCCACACACTTTCAAAGTTGTGTAGAAATGGTTTTGAGGATGCACTTTATTGACAATATTCTCACACAGATGGTTTGTAAGATAAAATTTGTAAGATATGCATTATCGGTAGAATTTGATATTTTGTCTTTTATTTTATCATGGCTACATATATTACTTTTATTTTTTGGGTCCTTCATGCTACACATAAAAGGATTTTTTAAGTTTGGAATATTACATTTGGAAATTAGAGTGTAACAAGTTAACATGAGGCTAGATGCAATGGAGACATGAGGTTTTCTATCATCCTGACTTAGCTTCTCACTTAAGGGTGATTCATTTCATGCGAAGTAACTTGTTTGTGTCCCTGAAAAGTTGGGGCTTGGGCAGTTTTTTCCCTAAAGAAAAGAGGGGACTTGATATATTTGTGTCTTTGAAGAGAAGAGGGGGCTTGTAGACTTATCTCTAAAGAGAAGAGGGAGCATGGAATATTTATCTCTGAATAAAAGAGGATGCTTGATATAATTTTATCCTTGAAGAGAAGTACAGGTTTGACATCATGATTGTCCCTTGAAGGAGCAAGGAGGGTGCTAGAAAACAAATTTTCATTTTTCTTCTTTATATATAGATTTATTTTGATCTCATGTTTTGAATGAATTTGGACCATTAGGAATTTTCATTATGATCTTAGGTCTTTTCACATTTTAAATGTACATCATCATCCCATTTTATAAGAATGGTTATTTTTGGGTTTCCTAGTCCAGGATTAGATTTATTAAACAAGTTTCAAACAAAGACTATGTATGGTGTGGCCCTGAATTCTCTACCCATAGAAATGACTTCAAAGAACTAGCATGAAAACTAGGCAAAATAATCATGAATTTTTTCTTTTGAATCAAGTCATTTGTACATCGTAGGAGTGATACTAATGATATTTTATCTTATTAGCTAGAATTATCCCAGTGAGGAGTAAATCAACCTAAGGTGGGATTGAAGTTGAAATAATATATGCGGATAACATAATCTTAAAAAGAAAGTAGTTCATTATAAACTAGATATATACTGATGAAATCCATCAGAGTAACATGCATTGGCGAGAAAGGGGAGTTTAACTTATGTTTATAGCTAATGAAAATATTAGTGAAGACTATATCGATGTTAACATATTGCATTGGATAAACTTATATCGATGAACACATTTTAAAAAAAAGGATTAAAGACATAGATCTATCAGAGAAACTTATAGCAATTATTATAATTAGTATAACAAAAGCCATCGGTGAAAGCTCATTTAAGTTATACTACCCATTGATAATGATATCAGTAAAACATGTGAGATAGAATAACTAAGGAGAAGAGGGTATCGATAGAACTAACACCGGTGGATTCCATTGGAGTAACTAAAAGGATTAGAGAAGGTACCATGGAGTTATGTTGATCCCTGATGAAATTTTTAGGATATCCTGTGATGAAAAAGAATATTAAGAACAAAGGGATCATGAAGAGATCAGAATAAACTTTATAGTGATCAAATATTAAGATGACATCGGGAAGCATACATTGACGAACCTATCAAATGGAGTTTACACAACAAATGACCTAATTTTGAGCTATCCTAATACCCAATAGGGTCACCGGGATTACTTATATCAAAGGAAAGAAAAAATGATGGCAGTGTATTTCATACCCCTGAGAAAAGTTAAGAAAGATGCAAAGACTTATCAAATGAATGTATACTGATAAGAAGGAGGGACATGTTTGAGCTTGAAGGTGAGGAGGACATATATGAGTTTAAAGATATAATTTTGGACTTGCAAGAAGATAACCATGAGTATCGAGATGAGATGTTGCAGCTCCTTGGGATGAATCACATTAACAAGGAGCTGGTTATACTATGAAGATGTGAAATTTACCACTCATTTTTTCTTTTTCTTTAAATGATCGAGTAATAATAATTTTATAATATAAAGATAAATTTAATGAATGACTATCAAAGGATCATATCCAGTACCTTGGATGGTGTATGTATAGATTTGATTGATCTTAAAGTTGCTACATTACACATGAAGTGGCTTATCAAATTGGAGATAATCATTAGGGATACTATACATGATGCATATACCTATCAATCTGAGAGTTGTCTTGAGCATATTTATAAATATAACATTCTCTTAGGATATTAATCTATATTATTTATATTTCCATTTATAATTTTCTATTATTCTAGTATATTGTCATGTAATGTTTTATTATGTAAATAGGTTAATTAGTCAGTAATTAGGAACAATTGTGTCATTTCAATGAAGGGGTATGCCTTTCATTTTGAAAAACTACATCCTTATCTATATAAGGAGAATATTTTGTCTAGATAGGGGAGATACATAACAGGATCACCAATACAACTTTATATATGCAATACATTTTTGGTTTGTTCACTAGAAGTACATGGCTCGAGAAGAACAATTACACAATTTGTATTCAGTTGGATTTAATCATACTTATTTCAATATAATTCTAGTTGTTCTTTAATTCCTAATGGTATTCATCTTTCATTTAATTTGATCATTTCTTTGTGATATTTCATCCATTGCAAATAGACTCTCCAATGCACCACATGTTCTATCTTATGACATGGTAATTTGAAATAGTTTCAGTTTGAAGATTGGATGTTAAGACATCATTTTGTCTTATTGGCCTTTCCTAAGGAAGGTAAAATCCATAAGACTAATTGTGATAGTACATTTAAATTATCATGCATATAGATACCTTTGTGGTGAGAGTATTTCTAAATAAGTGAGTTATTAAAACTATCTCATGGGGTTATGTTAGGATTAAGTAATACTCAGAGGGGGGCTGAATTGGTATTACAATACTTCAATTTAAACTTAAAGTAATTGCAAATAAACCATATGAATGTTGAAATGAAAAGAACATAAACACATAACACATAATTCATGACACCATTATTTGTTTTCGAGGAAACCCTGGCCAAGGGAAAACCTCTATGGGGATGGTACCCACAACTATGTACTAAAATATAGAATCCCTGTTAGGAGATCTATCCCTGTTAGGATTTGAGTATTACATAGTACATTTCCTTTCTAGAGGAATGGAAACGCTGTTAGGGGTATACAAAAAATATGTTAAAGGTGTGGTGAGCTTACAACTCTTACAATCAAAATTATGTCACAAAAGTGTTATTCAATGATGAACAATACACGCATCTTCTATGCTTTGATAGTTCCAGTTAGGTTTCACAATAACCTCTGTCAATCACTGATCTCACATTTACTATCAGTCATCAGTAATATCCCAAATTCTCATCCATGATACATACATGTATGTCACACTTATTACTTCCACAAAACACTCTATACTGATATCAATTCTTCCATCCAGTCAAATGTCAAATACAATATAAAACATAACAATTACTTATAAAAATGATAAATGTAGAGTTGGCAATCTTGTATTACCAAAGTGCTGGCAATATACAACCTTCATCTAACTTAGCATGTTACCATTTCATCTAGTCTTGCCTTAGTCACTGCGATTGTTCATATGCCTTGTTTCACTATTCCTTTGTCTTCACATGCCTTCATAACACTGTAACTTACTTATATCAACACCAAAACACATGTGACCTTAACTAAAGATCATACATATCACAAAATATCTTCCTCTAAGCTTTCAAGCCATGCTATATCATATATCACCTTCGTTGACCAATAAGTGTTTCCATAAATAACAACCCTTAAGTGATCCATAGTACTCTCAAAACATCACTTTCCAACAATCTCTCCCTTTGGAATTGATACGAACACTTAGCAAAAAATGACTAAGTGTCAAAATACTCTCTCTCTCTCTCTCTCTCTCTCTCTCTCTGTGTGTGTGTGTGTGTGTGTGTGTGTGTGTGTCTACTTCTTCTCTTCTTCCATTTTATTTCTTCCCCTCTTCTCATTTTTCTGTTCTCTTTTTCTCCCCCTTTAACATCAATGGCAAAGGTAGTTACAAAACTTCAAAATCTTAAGCATATATGACTTAGTGCTTACTCACTAGATTTAGAATATCTTGGAAGGAGTCTTCCAAGGTCTTCACTTCATCATTCCATGACTTAATTAGTAGTTCAATGACATGGATCCGTCAATTTGGTGCATAAAATGTAGTCGCTGCTACCTTTAGCTCAGTGGGCACAAAGTTTTTCATTAATCCCTCTATCTTCTCCATCTATGCTAGATGAGCTTCAAGAATTGATATCTTGGGAGTGATTAAACTCTTTAGAAAACCAAATCTTGCCACTACTCTCCCTTTCTTTGTATCTAGGACATTTACTTTTTCCAAAATCTTGGATGTCAGCTTATCCATTTCCAACAAAGTTTGTGAAGAGGTTTCACAAATATCCATTATGTTGTCTAATATAGCCCTGTCCTTGGCTATAATATCATCAACATTCTTAACATCCATGATAGGATTTATGCAATAGCTATATACCTTTCTTACTTGTGCTACATATCTTTTGGCTTTGATTTTAGTTGATTTCATAATGCCTAAGTCCCATGAGATAGACTGACAGACTTCCTTCAACTTCTTTTCAAGGTATCTTTACTCAGCTTTATCCTTTGCGATCTTCAACAGTGACTCAAAATGGTTGTCAAATTTGTCGAGTTCCATGTCCAAGTTCTCATCATTATCCTTTGCTTGAAATGTGGGAGGTGTAGGGAAAATTTTATTTATAGTTTATGTTGCCCTAGCGATCACCTTAACCTTCGTGTCCCCCTTTTGTTTTGACCTTTCCTTTACCTTATAAAATGTCATGAAGGATAACCTCATGAGCTCATCTTTATCCATACTTTCCACATCAATACTTATTGGTTTGGCCATTCTTTCCAGAAATAAGGTGGAGGAGGGTTTGGGTTCTTGTTTGAGCTCGACACTTACCTCTTCTTTTTTTTCTACTCCTATCTCTTATTCCTACTTTTCCTCTTGTTGTTTCTCCTACTCTTGTTCTTTCTCTTCTTGTTTTTATTCTATATGATCTTTCTCTTTCAGTCCTTCCTCTTCTATTGTCATCGTATTGTCTAGATTTCCTTGAAATAGATCATTTACATCAAGTGATGTGTCAAGTGATATAGGCACACAAAAAATGAAGAAATCTGGTTGTTTTTCATCTTCACTTGCTTGCACACTCTCTTCAGGTGTCTTAGAGCTTTCTCCCATTCCTAAAGGTGTAGGATTAGTAAATTTTGGAGGTGAGGTCTTTTTAGGCATGTCACTCATAAGAATTTGATCCAATGCATTCTATGTGTATTCTATTACTTCATCATACTTCCTTGCCATTATCTTTACAAGTCTGGCCTTTGTTCTTAATACAGGTTTCAAATCTTTAATGATTCTCTCCCTTTTTTGTATGGAGACTACATGAAACATGTCTTCAATATCCTTATTTCTTATAGTCTCATCCTATGAATGTGATAATTGTTTTCTTATTTCCAACTTTCTATACAAGTCCTTAGGAATATTGCCTTCTATTTCTAGCAAATTATTCTTGTAGACTAACATGTGCTCAATTACTGATGGATTTTTAGAGTCATACCTCTCATAATACCTATTTAGTGTCTTCAAGTTTCCATCTCTTATTATCCTCTTCTGTAACATCTTGATATCTAGCTTCCGCAAATCTTGTGACTTCTTCTATTTTTCTTTTTCCTCTTTCTTCTCAGTCACCTTTTCCTCTTTCTTCTTTGTTTCTACTTCTACCTTTTGTTTCTTAGGGCTTCTTGATTTTTTATATCTTGTAGATCTCCTAGGTGTTCTCACAGGTGCATCTACTTGTGTTATCTTCTCATGTGTATTTGATAAATCAATTATATCAAAGGTGGCACTTATTACCTTTTCTATTTTAGAGGGAGGAGGTGCCTCAATTTCTATGCTAGAGGACCCTTCTATCATCTTTGTCTTTACCTCTTTTAGTTGTTCTTTGGTAATTCCTTCCTTCGTAGCTATGGCATCAACCATTTTCTCTATTTTTCTCTTCCTTGTTCTCATGTCCTATTCTTCTCTAACTTTTGTTGACTTCTGTTCATAGGTTCCCCATCTCTCTTCAGATGTATCTATTTCTGATGCTAGTACATGTTCAACTTGCATTGTACAAGAACCTTAGAATTAACCTCATACCCCATAGGGTAGCACCATTTATTTCTAGGTCCAACTGCTTCAAAGCATACATAGTTAGTTTCAACCATGAAACTAATTGTATCTTTATATTTATCAACTAACTCCTCAAGTATCCTATATCTCTCCTTCATTTTCCTTTGAAGAATTTTAGTCATTGCAAACAACTCACCATCTACCCAATTTTTATTCTATCTTTTGTAGCTTTTTGAGATTTGTATACCAGTAGGTACACTATCCTTCCATGCTCTAGAGTGCATTCTAGGAAATTTGTGCTCAATGTGGATGTACATGTGGATCAAAAGTGAACTAAACATGAATTCTATTGACTTATCTTTCTTGATAACCCTCACATTCTCCAAGAATTATTGTGCTAGGATCTCGCATAATTTTTATTTTGTGTTTTGCTTAACCATTCTATAGGCCATCGTGATTACCTATGTTGATATAGAATTGGGTCTACTGTTGTAGTACAACATATATCCTAGTAGCATTGCTACCAGTCTCACATCTTGCTGAAAAATGTCAATCACAGTCATCATTGTCTTATCCCATTTGGAATGAGTTAGGGTCTCTACTTGTTTCTTGATATTTTTCTCAACTACAGGGAGGGATCCAGTATTGTCCAACCTAATTATCTCATGAATCAATTGACTACATATCTTTATAGGCTTCTCTCCTATCTAGATGAACTAATCATAGATTGTGCTTAGTATTATTGTGAACCATTCAGTCTTGTAGAACTCATTTAGAAGGGTTAACTTAATGAAATATTGGTCTTACAAATGTTTGAAATCTTCTTTCATTTTACCATCAAACTCTATCATATCATCTATCTCCCTATATATTTCTACATCCCCTATGGTCTCATACTTGTAGTGAATGTAAGCCGTAATATCTTCAACATGTAACATGTCATATGGGGTTTGTAAAAATGCTCCTTCTAGATCATCCTCACAAGACTTAAAATGGTGCTTCTTAAATTTTTATCTTGGCCTATCAACTACATCATAGATCACATGTGCATCCATAGTTTCTTGAAAGAGTATATGATCTAAATACCTTTAATACAGCAAAATCTAGAAATTCTACTTAAATCGATCACACAATGTGGTTGGTAGATGGTTGTAGTGCTTCTTAACTCTGATCTCCTTGGTTGCTGATTATCAAACAATGAGGAAATGATATTCTTTAAGGTCTTTTATCCATCGCTGGTTGAGTATGTGCATTTATCACAGTTATCTCAACTTCGTACACTATCCAGTCAAGCATAAATATCATGATAATTGGATATGAATATTCAAGTGTTGTGATCACAAACATAATCTCCATAGTCTCTGTACACAGCATATCTAAGATTACATGATCTTATTCCACATAATTAGGGGTTGGATATAATCTACATTATCTACATCCAAAGCTCCGCCTAAGGCCATGCAACCTTCTAGGTTGATGTAGTAATGTCAATATCATGCGAAGACACGGTAAAATCTACTCTATCTCCCTTAACCAATGCCTTATTGAAATATTTTACCTTCCATATCTTCTCATCATCTTCATTTTCTGGTTTCTTGAAATGATTATTGAACTCATCTATGTACTCATTAAGACTTTTACCATTGTCACCAATATTATTCTTTATAATAAAAGGTGGTGATCTTCTTCTATTATTCATTCCATTATACCTGCAAAACTTCTCTATGTGTCCTAAGTTGTTGTATTTGAAACATGTAGGTGGTCTTCTGTCCTGATTAACCTACAACTTACAATATCTTGTAGTGTGCCCAAGGTTATTGCATTTGTATCATGTGATCTTCACTATTGATTCTTCTCTTATGTAATCTTGTTTATTTATAGATTGATCATCTTTCCTACATTCTTCTTTCTTGTGTCCATATGCATAACATTTGTAACAATAACCAGTAAAGGGTTTGAAAGTACTTTTACCTCTACAATCTCTTTTCATGTGTCCAACTTTGTTGCATCCAAAGCATCTAAATCTAAAAGGTCTGATCCGATCTTTAGGTTGTTCAAAAGTGGATCTATCTTCATTCTTCACTTCATGTGATTCATTATGAGTCTTAGAACATTCTCTTTCATTGTATCAGATTCCATTCATGCCTCCTTTAGGTTCATGTGTCTCTCTTTGTTCATCAATTTTATCACTGCTCATGTGTAACTTTTCAATGTATAATTTGGATTGAGTGAGTTCACCTTTTATGATCTGATTGTATTTCTCCAATTCTAGACATTTTTCTTTGTAGTGATCAAGTTCTATCTGCATCTCTCATATCTGTATGTTTTCTTATTTCAGAGTCTCTTCAACTTTGTATCTTGCATCCTTTTCATGTTGAATCTCTTTAATCATTAGAAGATTAATTTGTTCTTTTTCTTGCTCCAGCTTCTTTACTTGGTCTGATGTATCATTCTATGAATCCTCTGTGATCTTATCCATAAGGTCTTGTCTCTGACTTCTTGAAAGTTCCAGGTGTTCCTTTAGTTTCTTAATGAAACCTTCTACTCTTCTTAATTTGAATTTCAATTCACCATTCTCAGCCTTTTCTTTGTCCAGGTCATCAAGTGCTTCTTCAAATTTCTCTTGCAAATTTTATGAATCCATTTTGATCTCCCTTAAGCTATTAGGATTTCTCTCCAAAGGCCAATAGCTCTGATACCAATTGTTAGGATTAAGTAATACTGAGAGGGGGGGTGAATGAGTATTACAACACTTCAATTTAAACTTAAACCAATTAAAAATAAACCATGTGAATGCTTAAATGAAAAGAACATAAACACATAACACATAACTCATAAAACCATTATTTGGTTTCGAGGAAACCCTGGCCAAGGGAAAACCTTGGTGGGGATGGTACCCACAACTATGCACTAAAATATATAGAATCCATGTTAGGAGCTGAGTATTACATAGTACATTTCCTTGTTAGAGGAATGGAAACCCTAGTAGGGGTATAAGAAAACCCTGTTAAAGATGTGGTGATCTTAGAAATCTTATAATCAAAATTTTGTTACAAAAGTGTTCTTCAATGATGAACTATACAAGCATCTTCTATGCTTTGATAGTTCTAGTTATGTTTCACAATAGCCTCTATCAATCAGTGATCTCACATCTTTTATTAGTCATCACTAATATCCCAAATTTGCATCCATCATACATACATGTCTATCACACTTATCGCTTCCACAAAACACTCTATACTTGTATCAATTCTGCCATCTAGTCGACTCTCAAATACAATATAAAACATAACAATTACTTATATAAATGATAAATGTAGACTTGGAAATATTGTATTACCAAAGTGCCAGAAATATACAACCTTCATTAGACTTAGCACATTACCATTTCATCTAGCCTTCCCTCAATCATCGCGATTGTTCATATGCCATGTTTCACTGTTCCTCTATCTTTGCATGCCTTCATAACACTGTAACTTACTAATATCAATACCAAAACACATCCGACCTTAATTGAAGGTCATACATATCACAAAATGTCTTCCTCTACATTTGTAAGCCATAATATATCATATATCACCTTCTCTAACCAAAACTGTACTATAGTATACTGTAAATTTGATTCTATACATAGTCATTTTCATGACTATGTCTCCAATACTTGTACTCACTTCATGTGATCACTACAACATAAGTATATCCATAAATGAAAACCCTTAATTGATCCATAGTTCTCTCAAAACATCACTTGCCAATAGGTTATACATAGGGCCATTTTAATTGAATTGATAATATTCTACATAGGGTAAATGCACTGGTCTCATACTGATCTAAGGTGGTATGATCAAGTATTTCTAGGTAAACCCTAATCAATAATTATATTTAAATTCTACAATCAAATTATAAAATTAAGAAATTATTTACATAAAAGTATTTTCTCATAAGTAATCAATTAAAATATTTCATAAGTTATTTAATTATTGTGTGAATCACAATTTTATCTACCTTAAGAGTAATTTCCATCTTGAGAGATCATCAATATTAATCTACTAAAAATTCCTTCTACCTATTACTTGGGTTAAGGAAGAGATTCACCCACCTTGGTCTAGAAGAGCCACAAGTGTAGGGGAGTTTGATCAATGATAATTTTCATTTGTTGGCCAGAACTAATTGAGGAATCCACATAAAAAGGAAGTGGAAAATCTTTTAGATTTTCAATCTGTGGTTTTGGGAACCAACAAGGGGAAAGATTTAAATATGATTTATCAAGCACTTGAGGAGGTGTCAAACACACTCAGAGGATTTGTGGACTTTCATAAGAAAGGTGTCTCATGTGCAAGCATATTGGTGGTGATTCTTTCCACAACACTTGAGGAGGTGTTAGATACACTAATAGAAGATGTGGACTTTTAGAGGAAAGGTGTCTCATGTGTATCACTGAAGCAAGAATTAGAAACACATGAAGGAGATGTAGAATCTTAGAGGAAATGTGTCTCATTATTCATGGGGGCTAGAAAAACCCGTGTTATACAAATAGTTTTAAGTTCTTTGGTTAGGATATCAATTGATGCAAGAAGTTTGGTGTATCTTGGATAACCAAGGAAGTGAGGAGATCAACTATTGTGGTCATTTTGGTGTTTTTTGAGCAAGAGAGGAGGATTGGTGAAGGCACTTCATCAAAGTCTCCAGAGGGTTGGATTTAAAACCCTTGCAACTTACACTCTTGTTAGGATTAATGTAATAACAAGGGGGTGGAATGTTGGCATATTAAACATAAATTTAGTTTTATTTTTAGTTAACTCTAATACATTTCTTTCATTTATTTATGTCATTATGTAGTTATATAAACTCGTTATATTTGTTATGAAAGTTAGAAACTTTCACTATATTTTTGTGCAACTTCTTTAAAGAAATTTATTCTTATTCAATAATATATTAGAAATATTTCAAATAAAACTATTATCGATAAAAATATATATATTAAAAACATTCTTTAATCTTATATTTTTTTCTCCCTTTATTTTCATTGAGGTGATGGAAATTCCTCCATCCTTTTATTTTTCCAACCTCCAAAAGAGAAGGCTCATTGGAGGAATCCATTTATTCTCGCTTGAAGACATTAATATTCAAAAACAATAACATGAGACTCCTCATCCTCAATATTAGACACTTCCCTTATCATTATTGCTACTTGTTGATGTAAAATAATTTGAGTATAAAGCATGGCAAGTCAATTTTCATCACAAGTTTCTAAACCCAAAGAAAATACTTCTTCTCTGTTGAATTGAATTGCATCATAGATGGCTAGATATCAAAACTATATGAACTGCCAACATAATTAATAAGGATGTTGATGTCCTTATTTAGTCTTCTAACATCCAATAAACTTTGCCTTACACGCTCCATATGCTTGTATGAAATAAGAAAACCTTACCCGATAGTGTCCAATCATTAATTCGTGCCCCATTTCATTTTGGATGAAGATCTTTCTATAGTATATACTTAGGGCACTTCCAAACATTTTAGGCATAATAATCATTTTAAAGAGGTGAGTTTCAACTAATTCTAGTTTTTAACTTGGAATATCTTCATGGATACCTTGGGAGATGTTGATAATGCTGCATTTTTTGGATAATTTTCTCAAGTTCTCTTTCATGCTCATGACTAATGAAGGTTCTAATGAGGTTTGAAGAGGAACCCAATGCAAAAATCAAAATGTAGTAGATGTCTGAGTTAGTGAAGTTAACTCATTAGGCCTTCTTACGCAACTTCTTCAATGCCTTTTCATTACAAAACTTGTTCATTCAATAGAAAACCATAAAAATTTGGTGAGAAACAGGCATTAATTCCATTCTTATACTTTTCTACACAAGCTATAAATAATGCAGCTTCAATCAATAAACTTATTAAATTTTGTAAAATACCCTTATCCTTTTATACATTTTACAAAATCACATCCACATATCAAAGGAATTACTGTGTAAGCCCATTATGCTAGAGTAATTATACTACCATGTAATCATTACCCTACTTTCATGGCCATCACTCCAATATTATCTCACAAAAATATAGATCAATGAAAATGATAGTTCATAAAGTAATGTTATAGTTACTAGATGGAGGAAAAAACCATGCCTACAGGTGTCAAACACCTAAATAAGAGGGTATCAAAGGATAGCACTAAGCACGATTCTATAGATCAAAGGAAGCTAGCCAACATCCATCCTGTTTGTAGGTTAGATCACCATTACAACTAGTTTTACCTAAGTATTTTTATATATCTAGCTACTTCGATACCAAATAAAGTGAAGGATTGATATAATGTTATTTGAAGGTACATACATATATAAGAAAGGAGTACATGGATGCAATTAAAGGCCTAGATAAACTGAATGTTGGATAATTAAATGGATAGTTACGCTAGTAGCGGTTTCGTTCATACAGAGAATACAATGGGAGAGAGGTTTTTCCTATTGATAATAGAAAAAAAGAATATTTTTTATGTTTAAGGCTGGGAAAATGTGTGCTAATAAATTTAAGAATATAAAATAAGTGATATGAATTTATTAACTAACCACTTCTACATTAACATTCAAAATACAAGAGAAAGAGGGACCTCCAAACATAACTCTCAATATAACCTAGTTTAGATTAGCAAAACCCAAGGAGATAAAGGGATGCCAATGCTAAACCCAAATTATATTAAGGAAGTACACAATAAATTCCTCTTTCATGAAATGTAGCATTTGATTAAAGATATTTACATGTAAAAATGTAATTGAACCAATTGATTTAATGAGAAAAGTAAGATAGATCTAGATGCCAAATGTATGCAATCAGCCCAATTAAGATCTAAAAATAGGTCTAGAGTAATAATTTAAATGAAGGATAGAGTACTCACCATGAAATGTGTAGAGGAATGTGCCTTTTTCTCAAAAAAAATATGGATCTGAACCTATGATAGAAGTTCCAACTACAGATTCGTAATCATGACAGAAAACCCAAAAAATGTTATTTTTCCCAGACCTCCAAAAATAGGTCGACTAGGTCACCGTGTTCTAGAACAGGTCGACCAGGTCACTGTGTTCCTAGGATACTATATCAAAGTTGACCCAAGTTCTTAGTAAATATCTTAGAAAATAGTTTCCAATTTCGTGGTTGTAATTCTGATATCATGTTCATGCACACAGAAAAGCTTATTTTTGGATTTGGGTGTATCAGGGCTTTCCTTGGTCAAACCCTAGATTGAGGAATTAACATTGAAATTGAAATGTAAATGATAAAGGAAATTCTAGCTTGTAGTAGGATTGAATATATCAAATGAAATATATAATTACCTTTGTAGATGTCATTGAATTTGAGATGTGATCAAATATGAAAATGTAATAGCCTTGACTCAAACAACCCAAAAGAAAATTAAAAAAAATTCAAAACCTCATGTAAATAGAAATGTATGTGATATGCCATGATGAAGGGTGGAATAAATTAAATGATTTTGAATGATGGATATCCTCCTTAGAAGCCAAAATCCACTACCACCTTCAAGGAAGAATCTCGATGCAGGAAAGAAATGCTTGAAGATGCTTTCTTGAAATCTCATGAACACATGTATGCTTTCTCTTGATTTCTTCTAGAATTATGATACAACTTGATGGGGATGAAAATTAAACTCCCAAGCCTCCTTATATATACGCTTTCAGGATAAAAAATAAAGCAGACTGACTCGGGAGAAAAATAAATCAATTGACAAACACGAGGCACATTGGACCCCACAATCAAAATCCCTTAGGGAAGAGATCAATTTGGCTGACCTCTTTCGGCAACAGGTCGACCTAGTTGATCAATTTAAGGAATAGGTTGACCAAGTTGACCTATTCCCAAGGGGGAGCCTAGAAAGGGGTCTCCGAGGCCTCAGAGAAGGTGCATAAATAACTGAGAGAAAATGAAGCTGCTGGAAGATATGGCTAGAAAGGTGATAAAATAACACCTAAAGGATCATGCCAGAAGATGAGAGATAATCCAAAAATGAGGGAAGGAATGGGAAGAAGAAAGTGATACCAAAACCACACCAAGGAAGACTAAAAGGTCTTAAAATGAAAGTGTGCCCTTTTTTAGATGGTACATTTGATAAGGGAAACAAAAAGTTGACTTTTAGAAATATATATCATATCTAGAGAGAGATACAAGGATATTTGATGATAAATAAATAGAGTGGGAGGTTGCTAGAGATAATAATAAAAAAGAGTCGAAGATAAATGTAGAGATGAATATTGAGGGAGACCGAGCTAAGTACATAAAGGAATAGAAAGAGATATAAAAGTATATAGAGATAGGTAGGTTATGATGGTATTCAAACTTGATTATCTTCCTAATTTAAAGACTTTTCTTTTAACTATAATTTAATTTAATTATGTTATGCATGGGTCTAGGAGTGATACCAATGCATTTTGGGGCCCCCATAGTGGGAGTTCAAGGGCATTGAACCTAAAGAGAATTATTTAAAAAAATTCTTTATAAAATAGAATAATTTCTCTCTAAAATTAACAAAGGGATATGGAGAGGAAGAAATATGATTGAATAGATAGAGTGATATAGATGAACATGGAGAGAAAGAGATATAGGTAGAGATAGTGGACATGATAAAATAATTATTATTTATCCTTGTTTAGGATACGCATAATGTAAGTGCATTAAAATGAACTCATGTCATAACAAATTCTTGTGTTATACCCAAAATCAAAATGTATATTTTATAAAAAAGTATAGACATGATGAGCATCAATATTATGCAAAATAGATTGATGACCTTAAACTCATTTAATTAAATAATAATATTTAGTTTTAGTCATGTATGCCATCTAGTGCACTATCTTCTTTAACATTATCACTTTTAGAACTAGCGTTAAAATAAAAAAAAAATAAAAATAAACACAGTGAAAAGTAGCACACTCTTTGCATTCACTAGTACCAAATTAGGTCAACGATTACTTGATTTCATAGTTCTTCAAATTACATGTGATTTGGCTTTATATCACTATATGTTATCTTCATTTGAGCCATGGGGGCTTCACTTAGTGAACTTGAATCATAGCATGTGCATTCGTGGCATACTAAAGAATACCTCTATTTTCAAAAAATATTGCCCCAAATTCATTTTTTGGCACACCCCTCCAATACCCACCCAATACCCCAGCACCCATTTTCCTATATAAACATCCACCCCCTACCGCTTGCCCCCAGAAAACCACCCTCCCCAATATTTAGGCAATATATTGCCCCATTTTTTGCACATTTTATTTCCCCTAATATGAACAGGCATGGTATTGTATTGCCCCTACATTGAAGACCCCATTATTTGAGCCTTGTAGTTCATCACACATGCTTGTAGGGAACAACACTTGAATGAATTTTCAAAAGAATTTGTTGATATTAATTGTGGAACATTCCATTATGTACTATGTGTCCCTTCACTATCTGCTAGTATACATTACTTCTATTAGATTACACATGTATAAGGGTCAAAAAGACTATTGAGCTCACACCTACTATAATTCTTATCAAAGAATTAAAAAGTATAGGGCTCATTCTAGTTGATTATGTATCTTGATTTTATGCCTTCTAAAATATTTCTCTAGATGATCTTGTAGTACCATTGAATAGTTTGGACTCTGATGCATCTAGAGTCAATTAGATATCTAAGACAAAGTTTGGTCACTCCTCCAACTCATCTTTGTATATTCACTTAATTTAATAATTTGTCTCTTGTGTTTTAGTTTTATCTATTTTTCTAGTTGTAAGTAATTATTGAGTTTATGTAAATATCAAGACATGACCAAAGAGATTCACTTCCTCTTTGTTTACAACTACAACACACCTATTATAAAATTTTAATTTTATTTTGAATTTTATTTAATTGGAATATTTTTAACTTTTCTTATTCGGTTTGACATATTTTGATATAGACATGTGCACACTTCAACAATTTTCTTATGTACAAATGATGAGATGGGTTCTCCCATATATATTAACGGGGCTCTTAGATACATTCACCATTAGATTTATTTCATCTCATGTGGAGGCACATTGCTCACCAATTTTGAATAATATTCATTATTCTTCATCACGCATTCTTGACATAGCATGTGGGGTGATTTATCATCTCTTTTTTTCTCTTGTATGGGAGGGATGTTGATTGTATGTATGTGATTTAAGGAGTATTTGAGGGGACACGCAGATTCTTGCATCCTTTTGACACACATACACATTCATTTCTTTCTTTTTTTCCTCTCTTTCGAAGAGGAGATTTTTCCAATGGCATTTTCTCTTTTTCCTAGTTATGAAATATTTGAACTTTTTTTCACGGGTATACTTGGGACCCATTCATACATCGATTTTGTAGTCATCATTGATAATGTAGAATTCCCAACATCCAAAATTGATATGAATTTGGAAATATGCTAGTTGAAGATAAATGGCTAGCATTAAAGTTTAGTAAATGATTTACAATTGATCACCCGAATTGAAAATCCTTGTTTTCATTGACGAAAAAATTCTCTGAGAGTAAAAACAAGCAAGCGTATTTTTACTGAGACTTATCACGAAATTTATCAGACATCTTTATCACGCCACTGAAGCATATTAAACGGACAGTTGTTTTTGAATGCCAACCCTGTGTTATCGCATTAAAATACGGTAAAACATTCTGTATTCTGCACTCTGCCTGATCCTCTGTATTCTGCATTGAATATGTGCAGACATTAAAACGACCGATTATTTATCCAAATCAGTACAGTGCAATAGGATAGAACAGACATTTACAGTGTTAAATTTTTTCACTACTTTTGGTGAGAAAACATGTTTTTCATCTATTGATATTATATGTTTAAATGATAATACATAGCTTCTGATATTAAAACTCCAATTACTTTTTCAAATACATCAAACAGTGTCTTCTGGGATTCTAGACATCTTACACAGGCATCATATCAGGCAATTTCTGACCTAAAACTGGTCCTATTCAAAAGCCGGTCTAAGAAATACACCAAACATTAATTTGCAAGTGCAGCAAATTTATGTACAATAGTGCAGAAAGTTGGTGAAGGTTGTAAACAGTAATCGCGACCAGTTTAAATACGCATTTAAGTACCTATCTGCGTTTCCACAGGTTTAACCAGCTACTACATGTGGGTTCTTATAGCGTTGTACTATTACAGTTTTATGATTGAGCTTTTATCTGATCTTTAAGAAATTGTTATTAATTTAGATATCCTTTTTTCTTACAGGGCTTTTTATTTGGCTCTGTATGTTGATGAATTTAAAGATTTAATAGTAGTAGTGTTTAGATGACATAACTAATGTTTACTAAGTGCAATGGTTAGGACTATTAATGGGCTTAATTTTTGTGTCTAATATAAGTTTATCACTTTGTCTTTTTGACTTTGGCAATATTAGATTTAAAATATTTGTCCAAAAAAATTAAATCTATTTTGAAATAAAATACAAAATTAAGCTAACATGATCCTTTTCTTGTCTCTTTCTATTTGATCGTGTTTGCCAATAGGAGTTTCTATTGAAGGATTTGAGTGGGATGTAGACCTTTTAGGTTTGAGATCTTTGAATTTTGCGATAATAGGAGCATCGGTGTTGTGATTAATAACTATCATGGTGCTAAGTGGTATCTTGCACATAGATACTATTTCACTTACTTGTGCAAGCCTCTCAAGGAAATTAGATAGTTGTAAATAATAAACAATGTAACAATGTATGAAATATTATAATATTATGTTTATATCCTCAATATAATATTAAATTGTGCCTTATAATACTTAGTATATATATAAGATCTTATTATTATTTTTTGCTTGGTAAGTCAGGTTAGAGGCTATTTGCCATAAAAATTGATCAAAAAATAATAATTATAAACTTTTATCAAACCATATATAGGGCTGCATTACTTTACACTTTTCTTCAATATTGTTCACTTTACTTGATCACCTTAGAATCATTAGTTTCTTAAATTTTGATGGTGATGGTCTTCTCTTAAGTTTTCTTCACTATTGTCTCATTTGAGACACAAGAACATCATTGTGCTTCTTACTTGGACGTTCTTCAGAGCATGGAATTATTGAAGTACTTAGAGGCCCTTGGGATGTCTAACATTTCTTATACTTTGTAATTATGGAAGCACCAAAATCATCCACATCATTAATAGTTACACTATGATCCCCAAAAGTAGAAACATAAGCATTAAATAGAAAGGAAGGGAGTGGCTTTGCAATATGTTTTGGAGAAACATCTGATGAATTTTTTCAATTTAAGTGCAAAGTAAGATGATATAATGTTGGGGCTCATCCTCCAATCACTAGGTGGGTGTACACTTGAAGCCAAATTACTCTACACACAGGCTTCCAACTTTTGATATTAGGGAATGACATAATTAATAGGGAAACATTCTCTACAAATTAGAAATATTATATTCCTAATAAACTAGTTGCATCTAGTAATGATCACGCAACTACAAAAAAATATTTGCATGAAGACCATTGTTGATAAATTCATTGGGGTTCATAATGTTGGTTTGCATCCCACTTTCCAGCGATCTTTATACTCTAAAACCTATTATTATTGTAAATAGTCCTTATACATAGTTTTTTATTACAGGAAAAATAGATTTTAAAGGGGCGTCGAAACCATTTACAAACATATTTTGAAGGGAATTTGGAACCCTACTAAAATGACTAGATGCAATAGATAAAGCATTACAAAATAGTAACCCAAAACCATCAAAGTTGGTAGTGAAAAAAAATGTTACAAAACGCTCTAGCTTCCCAAAATAAAACAACACAGAGGCTAAAGCCTCACATCAAAGAACAAGTCTCCCTATTAAGGGGATTCATGAGATTTTGAAAGGCTCCCTAAACCTCATCATTGGGTTTTAACATGGCTCCCAAAACCATCATCACACACCACCTTGAAATATTGATAATAAAAAAGCTAGCTAAAACTAAGGGGTTTTGAAAGGTTCCCAAAACCATCATGGGTTTTGACTTGGCTCCCAAAACCACCAGTTTAGGTTTTAACATGACTACCAAAACCTCATGAGAAGACTGATCATAAAAAAAAGCTAAAACCTTAGAGTTTTGGAAGGCTCCCCAAACCTCTATGGCTTTTGAATTTTCTCGCACAACCAGAATGTGGTTTTGAGATGATCCCATATTACAAGGTGTGCACCCTTGGTCTCCTTCAATTGTGTAATGTATTGCTTGGGTTTGTGGCATGACTTAGCTGCCTCATGTGGATTCTATAAGCCTAGTGGTTGTATCAGACATTGACAGGTTGATCTTTTGGTGCAATGATAATTGTACTTTTAACAAGGAGTATCAGATCTTGGTAATAGTTTTAAAATCTCTCACCTACACTGGGGGGATTGTTCTAAGGTGTGCTTCGTTGGTATACTTGTGTTATGCAGCGCAATGCTCGGGTTTATGACATGGCTTAACCAGCTCTTATTGAGTCTATAAGTCTAGTGGTTGTATCGAGCATTGATAGGTTGATCTTTTGGTGGAAAGAAAAATGCAGTTTAACACCCCAAATATTTTTTTTATCACATACAGTTCATAAAATTAATCGTCAAAAAGCCAGCTAAAAGTGTAAGGTTTTAGAAGGCTCCCGAAACCTCCATTATTTTATTTTAGCTCTCATAAATAGAATGAGGTTCTAAGAGGATCCCCAAACCAACACATGGTTTGTAAAGGCTCCCCAAACTATCAAAATGGGTTTTAACTTGGCTCCTACAACCAAATTATTATCCATAAAAAAGATACAGGACATGAATCCTTCCACAACTCTCTCAAGAATACCCTCTCCACCTCAATACAAGAGGATCCCAACTGTATAAGATCAAAAAAGAAGGGAAAAACTAGGATGGGAACCAAAATTACTTTCAAACTTGTGTATGAGTAGTCACAATAAGGAGAAGCCCAAAATAAACACCCATTCTCCATATCTCCCATGCTATTGTCCATCTCAATAGGACAAGCTATCACCTACATTAGATAAAAGAGAGAGGAAAAAGGTTGAAGAATTAACCACAACCACGTCGTAGTCGCATAGAAAATCCCCACTTAAATAGGGGAAGGTTCCACCTCAATATGAACCCTACAAAGATGAATCCATCCTTGAGTGACAACAACTCACTGAGAAATAGAGCATAGAAGAATCTAGACTCTAGTTGAGCCAAGTAAAATCCAAAAAATACATCACCCTCACCAAAAATAGAACAAATCCAAGATAATCCCTTGAAAACTTCTAGCAACCACTTGGCCTTCTAGACAAATAGAGCTATCACAAACAATCCATAGACATAATTAAAACTATTATCTTAAAATATTTTAATCAAATAATTACACAGTCTATCTATTGGGACATTTTTAAAGTTTCCTTAAGGCTCATTATCTAATCCTTAAAAAATCCAAAAGAATATATGCTAGAGTAAATAATTTTTAACCTATTTATGGTGCTTAAGTCAAACTTAGGATAATAATTTTATTGTGCCTTTCTATGCATGAGTATGTAGATTTTAGTATTATTATATTACTTACTAATTTGGTAAATTGTGTTGGGGGGTTGTACATACCCTACCCTCATACCTCATTGGTGATCTCTTTCTTTTCCCATGCCTTTATAAGTAGAGCCCATTTTACATTTGTAGATATCTTAGTATAAGTTTCATTATCCTAGTAGTTTATTAATACTCTATGTTCCTAGAAGCTGCAATAGTCATTTCTCTTGGCTTAGATTTCATAACTCCAACACAGTATCAAAACATGTTGATTATCTCTTCTTTCTATCATAAATATTCACTAGCCATTAAGATCCTAACTACTATAGCTATATAATTTTTTTGTCTTTATTTGGACCTTATTTTTGCAAATTCACAACAAAATTAATTTTGGATAGTTAAATCTAGTGCATGATATCATTTAATTCAACATTTTTATTTTTTAAAATGAAATATTTGTCTCATTATTACTAGCCAATAGAATGACAGATATTGCATACTATGCATTGATTATTACCAAAATACATTTTTATTTGAGTAGAGATGATTTGATCCACTTGGCACGATGAATTGTAGTCTATATTGGGATAGAT
>BSBK01014158.1:130000-140000 GCA_027943335.1 Chamaecyparis obtusa
CGACTGTGAGGCAGTTTACACCAGGACCGTGGCTAGGGTTTCAGCGCGCATCGCGAAAATGCCTCCACGAAGGGAACGTGGCGGAAGAGCTGGTGTTGTAACACCTGAGGTTAGAGAGCTGCAGAGACAAGTGCGAGCATTGCAAGAAGAGATTCGCAGAGGAATGAATCTTAATGTCAGAGACAAAAGCGAGGATGAAGCCGAAGAAGAATATCAAGAAGGAGAAGTTGAAATTGTGAACCATGAGGAAGAAAGACTTTTTCGGGCGATTTCCAAGATTGGGAAAAGACCTAAGATTGAGGTTCCTACATTTTCTGGAAATCTTAACCCAGAGGAATTGATCGACTGGATCAATGAGTGTGAAGAATATTTTGAGTATGAAGATGTTGAGGATCCTGATAGGGTCAAATTTGCGAAGGCCAGACTGAAAGGTCATGCGAAGATATGGTGGCAAGAGATTCAGTTGGAGCGAAATAGAAGGGGAAAGGAGAAAATCACGAGATGGGATCGGATGGTGGATAAATTGAAGCGACAGTTCATTCCTGTTGATTATGAGCTTGACCTACTGAAGAAAATGCAGAGTTTGAAGCAAGCAGGAAGATCTGTTCAGGAGTATACAGAGGAGTTCTATCGACTTCTCATCAGAACAGGCCATGCGGAAGCTGATAAGGAGAAAGTTGCCCGATACCTTAATGGGTTAAGGCCAAGCATTCAGGAGGAGCTGAATCTGGTTCGAATGAACAGTATTGAAGAGCATACCAGTTTGCCCTAAAAGTAGAGGAAAAGCTGAACAAGAAGTTTGAGAGCAGACAAAACGGAAGAGGTCGCGGTGGACGATCTGGTGGACGGTCATATGGTGGCCGAAATGAGGATCCGAAAAAGAAGGATGAGGCTAGTAGTAGTCAGAATCAGCGAGGAAATAATTCCAATCGCTTCCAGGATCAGAATAATAGAGATCAGAGAGGAAGAGGAAGAGGACAAGGATCTGGAAGAGGTGGCTTCCGTGAACATGTTTTCACTGTGGACAAGAAGGTCATAGGGCATTTGAATGTCCTCAGCGCCAAGGCAGAACAGACAGGAGAAATGAAGGCCAGGCCAGAGTTGCACATGTAGATGAAGATGTCAGATCATCAAATTCGGAAGATGCTGAAAGAGGAGAAACGTTGATTAACAGAAGAGTCCTGTTGAGTGGTGAGAATGAACCTGAGCAAACGAGGAGCTTGTTTCGCACCAGGTGCAAGTGTGAAGGTAAATGTTGTGATGTGATTATCGATAGTGGAAGCACTGACAATTTGGTGTCAGAAGAGATGGTGACAAAGTTGAAGCTCAAGAGACAGAAACACCCACATCCATATCGGATTGCCTGGGTATAGGATGACCACAAGGTCATGGTCAATAAACAATGCCTGGTGAAGTTCAAGATTGGCGGATACCAAGATGAGGTATTGTGTGATATCATATCTATGGATGCATGTCATATGTTGTTGGGTAGACCATGGCAGTTTGACAGATGTGCTGTACATGATGGCCGTGCGAATACCTATTCCCTGACAAAGGATGGAGTGCGACATAAGCTAACACCATTGACGGAGAGTGAAGAAAAGGTATGTGGTAATGCAAGGATAACTTTTGTTGATGGAAGAAATTTCCTAGATGGTATGAGGCATGAGCATGTATGTTTTGCTTTAATTCCAAAAGCTAGTAAAGAGGAAGTAGAAGATGTTCCTGTAGAAGTTGCAGATTTGTTGAATGAGTTTCAAGATATTGTATCCGATAACCTGCCTGATGGATTACCACCAGTTAGAAAGATCAGTCATCAGATGGACTTGATCCCAGGAGCGAGTTTGCCGAATAAAGCAGCACACAGAATGACACCTGCAGAAAGTGAGGAGTTGAACAGACAAGTACATGAACTATTACAGAAAGGATTGATCCGTGAGAGTCTGAGTCCCTATGCTGTACCAGCGGTATTAGCACCAAAGAAGAATGGAGAATGGAGGATGTGTACGGATTCTAGGGCAATAAACAAGATCACAATCAACTACAGGTTTACATTGCCATGAATGGATGATATTATGGACTGTTTGAGTGGAGCTGTGTATTTCTCAAAGATAGATCTGAAAAGTG
The DNA here is from genome assembly GCA_027943335.1 of Chamaecyparis obtusa. Lineage (NCBI taxonomy): Eukaryota > Viridiplantae > Streptophyta > Pinopsida > Cupressales > Cupressaceae > Chamaecyparis > Chamaecyparis obtusa. The sequence continues at coordinate 132,128 of BSBK01014158.1, forward strand.
GATATCATCAGATTCGGATCAGAGAAGGAGATGAATGGAAGACTGCCTTCAAGACAAAGGAAGGACTGTATGAGTGGTTAGTCATGCCTTTTGGGCTAACCAATGCACCGAGCACTTTCATGCGGCTCATGAACGAGGTTCTGAAAGAATTTCTGGGTAAGTTTGTCATTGTTTACCTAGATGATATTTTGATCTTTAGTAAGACATTGGATGAGCATATGATGCATATTCGTATGGTATTTGAGAAGTTGAGAGAAGAGAAATTATTGATTAATTTGAAGAAGTGCAGTTTTGTGAAGAAAGAGTTAGTGTATTTGGGATTTGTAGTTTCAGCAGAAGGTCTAAAAATGGACCTAGAGAAGGTACAGGCTATCCTTGAATGGCCTACTCCGAGGAGTGCTACTGAGGTAAGATCTTTTCATGGTCTAGCTAGCTTTTACAGAAAGTTTATCAGAAATTTTAGCAGTATTTGTGGACCCTTGACTGAAACAATGAGAGGGGATAGAAAAGAGTTTAAGTGGACTAATGGGGCAGAAAAGAGTTTTCAATTATTGAAACAAAAAGTTACAGAACAACCTGTTTTAGCACTTCCAGATTTTAATAAGGTGTTTTAAGTAGATTGTGATGCTAGTGGTACTGCAATAGGAGCTGTTATGAGCCAAGAAGGTAAACCTGTTGCTTATTTCAGTGAGAAGTTAAATGATGCCAAGAGGAAATATTCTGTTTATGATCAGGAATTTTATGCTATAGTTCAGGCATTAAAGAAGTGGAGACATTATCTACTTCCTAAAGAGTTTGTTTTGTATACTGATCATCAAGCTTTGCAATATTTGAATAGTCAAGGAAAATTGAATCAAAGGCATTTGAAATGGGTTGAGTTTTTGCAGAGTTATACATTTGTTTTGAAACACAGGAGTGGAAAGTCTAACAGGGTTGCAGATGCTCTTAGCAGAAGGCAACTATTGCTGACAGAAATGCAGATTGAAGTGGTTGGTTTCAAGGAACTCAAGAATTTCATCATCCAGGATGATATGCTATTCAGAGGGAGTCAGTTGTGCATTCCACGAAGTTCTATGAGGGAGAATCTCATCAAGGAGAAGCATAGTGGAGGATTGGCTGGACATTTTGGTCGTGATAAAACGTTGGTTTGGTTAGTGAGAATTATTATTGGCCGCAGTTGCAGCAAGATGTGAAGAAGTTTGTACAGAGTTGCAGAGTATGTCAGATGGCGAAAGGAGTGAAGCAGAATACAGGATTGTATCAGCCATTACCTGTACCGGAGAAGCCTTGGGAGGATATCAGCATGGACTTTGTTCTTGGTTTACCGGGGACTCAGCGGGGGCATGATTCAATTTTTGTGGTGGTTGACAGATTTTCAATGATGGCACATTTCATTCCCTGCAAGAAGACTAATGATGCTGTTCATGTAGCAGAATTATTTTTCAGAGAAGTAGTGAGACTTCATGGTTTGCCAAAGACCATAGTTTCAGATCGGGACACTAAGTTTGTTGGATATTTCTGGTGTACGTTGTGGAAGAAGTTGAAGACAGATTTGAAGTTCAGTTCATCACATCATCCACAGACTGATGGACAGACAGAGGTGGTGAATAGGAGTTTGGGAAATTTGCTGAGATGTTTGGTTGGAGATAAGCCAACAGGATGGGATTTGATTTTACCACAGGCGGAATTTGCATACAATAATTCTGTCAACAGGAGCACTGGTAAATCACCATTCCAGATGTATATGGAAGTAGTCCAAAAAATGCATCTGAATTGAGGAAGATAGATAAAGGAGAAATAAGTAGTGCTGAAGCTGAAGATTTTGCAGAACACTTGAAGAACATCCATGAAGAGGTGAGGAAGCATATTACCAAGATGAACGCACATTATAAGGCTAAGGCAGATGAGAAAAGGAGGTATAAGGAATTTCAAGTTGGTGATGAAGTCATGGTTCATTTGCGGAAGGAGCGGTTTCCAGTTGGTACATATAACAAACTGAAAATGAAGAAGTTTGGACCATGTAGGATACTGAAGAAACATGATTCAGGAAACGCATATGAGGTAGAATTGCCTACTGAGCTAAATATTTCACCAGTGTTTAACATTTCAGACTTGACAGAGTATCATGAAGGAGGTGTTGAAGATGAGATCACAGCAGCACAGTGGAGTATTCCAGCAACTAGTTCGGACACTAAGGAGATCGAAGATATACTGGACAGTCGTGTTGGTAGAAGCACAAGAAACAGGACATATGAAGAATATCTGGTCAAGTGGAAAGGACGACCTGTTGAAGATTCATCATGGCTGACAAAGGAGGAGGTTAGCCGTCTTGGTTTTCCTCTGCACACCTGAGTCGTGACAGGGTCACTTCTCAAATTACCCTGGGTGTCTGATGCAGGAGCATCCTGGGTGTAAGAGCAATCTTGCATCACCCAAAAATATTTCTATTTTTGTATTCAATAAGGGCTATTTTGTGCAGAGCTGCTATTTATGGAAAGTTACTATTTTTGGTAATTTTTGTATGTGCTTAGAATGATCTGATTTCTTTCTTGGAGGTTCATTTTGGTCATATAAGTCTGCCAGTAAAGTTTCATTGCCAGATCAAGTGTATATTGGAAGATATTGAAGATTTTCGGTATTGGCAGCAGGGTACAGAAACTTCGAACTCAGTTTTGAAGGCTTTAGAGGCCCCGGATGAGGTCAAATTTTGGGCTGAATGAAGCTTGCTTCATTCAAGCGTTGTAGAGCTCCTCGCGCCCTTTCCGAAATGGGGTTACAATAGTCAATCGGGTCAACTGGTGATGACTTATGGTCTTCGGAAGTTGGGTCACCTGAAATGGCGGAAAATGATTTTTCTTCAAAATTTCTGTTCGGGTTTCAAATTTATTTTGAGCCGACTATGATGTAATGAAATGTAAAATAAAAATAATTCTAAGTTTGGTCGGCCTTATTGGCTAAAATTCTGGAACCTTCCCAGGCGGTGGAAAATTGCCTATATAAGGAAGGCTGTATTATTGTCTTAGGCAGTTCAGAATAGTTCTGGAGTAGTAGATCTGGGTAATAGTTCGAGGCTTTGTCCTACAGATATTGTAAGGGAATGCCCATGTGGCTTTGCATATTGTAATTCTGAAAGTTTGTAATTCCACATTTGTGGAGATAATAAGAAGCCAATTTTCTGTTCTTGCATATTGTTGTTGTTTCTCTATTTCTGTTATGTGTTTGTGGTATTAAGGGGAGCACCTTTCATCAAGTGGTATCAGAGCAGGAGTTCTTGAGTGTGTAAACAGATCGCCGACTGTGAGGCAGTTTGCACCAGGACCGTGGCTAGGGTTTTAGCGCGCATTGCGAAAATGCCTCCACTAAGGGAACGTGGTGGAAGAGCTGGTGTTGTAACACCTGAGGTTAGAGAGCTGCAGAGACAAGTGCGAGCATTGCAAGAAGAGATTCGCAGAGGAATGAATCTTAATGTCAGAGACGAAAGCGAGGATGAAGCCGAAGAAGAATATCAAGAAGGAGAAGTTGAAATTGTGAACCATGAGGAAGAAAGACTTTTTCGGGCGATTTCCAAGATTGGGAAAAGACCTAAGATTGAGGTTCCTACATTTTTTGAAAATCTTAACCCAGAGGAATTGATCGACTGGATCAATGAGTGTGAAGAATATTTTGAGTATGAAGATGTTGAGGATCCTGATAGGGTCAAATTTGCGAAGGCCAGACTGAAAGGTCATGCGAAGATATGGTGGCAAGAGATTCAGTTGGAGCGAAATAGAAGGGGAAAGGAGAAAATCACGAGATGGGATCGGATGGTGGATAAATTGAAGCGACAGTTCATTCCTGTTGATTATGAGCTTGACCTACTAAAGAAAATGCAGAGTTTGAAGCAAGCAGGAAGATCTGTTCAGGAGTATACAGAGGAGTTCTATCGACTTCTCATCAGAACAGGCCATGCGGAAGCTGATAAGGAGAAAGTTGCCCGATACCTTAATGGGTTAAGGCCAAGCATTCAGGAGGAGCTGAATCTGGTTCGAATGAACAGTATTGAAGAGGCATACCAGTTTGCCCTAAAAGTAGAGGAAAAGCTGAACAAGAAGTTTGAGAGCAGACAAAACGGAAGAGGTCGCGGTGGACGATCTGGTGGACGGTCATATGGTGGCCGAAATGAGGATCTGAAAAAGAAGGATGAGGCCAGTAGTAGTCAGAATCAGCGAGGAAATAATTCCAATCGCTTCCAGGATCAGAATAATAGAGATCAGAGAGGAAGAGGAAGAGGACAAGGATCTGGAAGAGGTGGCTTCCGTGGAATATGTTTTCACTGTGGAGAAGAAGGTCATAGGACATTTGAATGTCCTCAGCGCCAAGGCAGAACAGACAGGAGAAATGAAGGCCAGGCCAGAGTTGCACATGTAGATGAAGATGCCAGATCATCAAATTCGGAAGATGCTGAAAGAGGAGAAACGTTGATTAACAAAAGAGTCCTGTTGAGTGGTGAGAATGAACCTGAGCAAACGAGGAGCTTGTTTCGCACCAGGTGCAAGTGTGAAGGTAAATGTTGTGATGTGATTATCGATAGTGGAAGCACTGACAATTTGGTGTCAGAAGAGATGGTGACAAAGTTGAAGCTCAAGAGACAGAAACACCCACATCCATATTGGATTGCCTGGGTACAGGATGACCACAAGGTCATGGTCAATGAACAATGCCTGGTGAAGTTCAAGATTGGCGGATACCAAGATGAGGTATTGTGTGATATCATATCTATGGATGCATGTCATATGTTGTTGGGTAGACCATGGCAGTTTGACAGATGTGCTGTACATGATGGCCGTGCGAATACCTATTCCCTGACAAAGGATGGAGTGCGACATAAGCTAACACCATTGACGGAGAGTGAAGAAAAGGTATGTGGTAATGCAAAGGATAACTTTTGTTGATGGAAGAAATTTCCTAGATGGTATGAGGCATGAGCATGTATGTTTTGCTTTAATTCCAAAAGCTAGTAAAGAGGAAGTAGAAGATGTTCCTGTAGAAGTTGCAGATTTGTTGAATGAGTTTCAGGATATTGTATCCGATAACGTGCCTGATGGATTACCACCAGTCAGAAAGATCAGTCATCAGATGGACTTGATCCCAGGAGCGAGTTTGCCGAATAAGGCAGCACACAGAATGACACCTGCAGAAAGTGAGGAGTTGAACAGACAAGTACATGAACTATTACAGAAAGGATTGATCCGTGAGAGTCTGAGTCCCTGTGCTGTACCAGCGGTATTAGCACCAAAGAAGAATGGAGAATGGAGGATGTGTACGGATTCTAGGGCAATAAACAAGATCACAATCAAGTACAGGTTTACATTGCCATGAATGGATGATATTATGGACTGTTTGAGTGGAGCTGTGTATTTCTCAAAGATAGATCTGAAAAGTGGATATCATCAGATTCGGATCAAAGAAGGAGATGAATGGAAGACTGCCTTCAAGACAAAGGAAGGACTGTATGAGTGGTTAGTTATGCCTTTTGGGCTAACCAATGCACCGAGCACTTTCATGCGGCTCATGAACGAGGTTCTGAAAGAATTTCTGGGTAAGTTTGTCATTGTTTACCTAGATGATATTTTGATCTTTAGTAAGACATTGGATGAGCATATGATGCATATTCGTATGGTATTTGAGAAGTTGAGAGAAGAGAAATTATTGATTAATTTGAAGAAGTGTAGTTTTGTGAAAAAAAAGTTAGTGTATTTGGGATTTGTAGTTTCAGCAGAAGGTCTAAAAATGGACCCAGAGAAGGTACAGGCTATCCTTGAATGGCCTACTCCGAGGAGTGCTACTGAGGTAAGATCTTTTCATGGTCTAGCTAGCTTTTACAGAAAGTTTATCAGAAATTTTAGCAGTATTTGTGAACCCTTGACTGAAACAATGAGAGGGGATAGAAAAGAGTTTAAGTGGACTAATGGGGCAGAAAAGAGTTTTCAATTATTGAAACAAAAAGTTACAGAACAACCTGTTTTAGCACTTCCAGATTTTAATAAGGTGTTTCAAGTAGATTGTGATGCTAGTGGTACTGCAATAGGAGCTGTTATGAGCCAAGAAGGTAAACCTGTTGCTTATTTCAGTGAGAAGTTAAATGATGCCAAGAGGAAATATTCTGTTTATGATCAGGAATTTTATGCTATAGTTCAGGCATTAAAGAAGTGGAGACATTATCTACTTCCTAAGGAGTTTGTTTTGTATACTGATCATCAAGCTTTGAAATATTTGAATAGTCAAGGAAAATTGAATCAAAGGCATTTGAAATGGGTTGAGTTTTTGCAGAGTTATACATTTGTTTTGAAACACAGGAGTGGAAAGTCTAACAGGGTTGCAGATGCTCTTAGCAGAAGGCAACTATTGCTGACAGAAATGCAGATTGAAGTGGTTGGTTTCAAGGAACTCAAGAATTTGTATCCAGAGGATCCTGATTTTGGTGAAGCTTGGAAAGCTTGTACAGAACCTGTTACTCTAGACAGGACGAAATGGTTGGATTTCATCATCCAGGATGATATGCTATTCAGAGGGAGTCAGTTGTGCATTCCACGAAGTTCTATGAGGGAGAATCTCATCAAGGAGAAGCATAGTGGAGGATTGGCTGGACATTTTGGTCGTGATAAAACCGTTGGTTTGGTTAGTGAGAATTATTATTGGCCGCAGTTGCAGCAAGATGTGAAGAAGTTTGTACAGAGTTGCAGAGTATGTCAGATGGCGAAAGGAGTGAAGCAGAATACAGGATTGTATCAGCCATTACCTGTACCGGAGAAGCCTTGGGAGGATATCAGCATGGACTTTGTTCTTGGTTTACCGGGGACTCAGCGGGGGCATGATTCAATTTTTGTGGTGGTTGACAGATTTTCAAAGATGGCACATTTCATTCCCTGCAAGAAGACTAATGATGCTGTTCATGTAGCAGAATTATTTTTCAGAGAAGTAGTGAGACTTCATGGTTTGCCAAAGACCATAGTTTTAGATCGGGACACTAAGTTTGTTGGATATTTCTGGCGTACGTTGTGGAAGAAGTTGAAGACAGATTTGAAGTTCAGTTCATCACATCATCCACAGACTGATGGACAGACAGAGGTGGTGAATAGGAGTTTGGGAAATTTGCTGAGATGTTTGGTTGGAGATAAGCCAACAGGATGGGATTTGATTTTACCACAGGCGGAATTTGCATACAATAATTCTGTCAACAGGAGCACTGGTAAATCACCATTCCAGATTGTATATGGAAGTAGTCCAAGAAATGCATCTGAATTGAGGAAGATAAATAAAGGAGAAATAAGTAGTGCTGAAGCTGAAGATTTTGCAGAACACTTGAAGAACATCCATGAAGAGGTGAGGAAGCATATTACCAAGATGAACGCACATTATAAGGCTAAGGCAGATGAGAAAAGGAGGTATAAGGAATTTCAAGTTGGTGATGAAGTCATGGTTCATTTGCGGAAGGAGCGGTTTCCAGTTGGTACATATAACAAGCTGAAAATGAAGAAGTTTGGACCATGTAGGATACTGAAGAAACATGATTCAGGAAACGCATATGAGGTAGAATTGCCTACTGAGCTAAATATTTCACCAGTGTTTAACATTTCAGACTTGACAGAGTATCATGAAGGAGGTGTTGAAGATGAGATCACAGCAACACAGTGGAGTATTCCAGCAACTAGTTCGGACACTAAGGAGATCGAAGATATACTGGACAGTCGTGTTGGTAGAAGCACAAGAAACAGGACATATGAAGAATATCTGGTCAAGTGGAAAGGACGACCTGTTGAAGATTCATCATGGCTGACAAAGGAGGAGGTTAGCCGTCTTGGTTTTCCTCTGCACACCTGAGTCGTGACAGGGT
>BSBK01014159.1:0-37500 GCA_027943335.1 Chamaecyparis obtusa
ATGTATATATGTATATATATATATATATATATAGTATATATATATGATATATATATATGCATATATACATATACATATATACATACATACATACATACATACATACATACATACATACATACATACATACATACATACATACATATATATATATATATATATATATATATATATATATATATATATATATATATATATATATATATATATAAACATGTGTACATCCCCATTGAATATATTCATGTGTCCATCTTAACAAAAATGATTCCATCCATTGCATTATACATCCATATTGCATGATTTACATGTTTTTAGGTTTGGGGTTTACATTTAAGTTTCAAAATTTTGGGTAGATTATATGTTTTTAACATCAATAAAAAGAACACAAAAAATATTTTAAAAAATGGGGCCCCTACCTGGAATTCGGTCGAGTTTTCTCTGAAGCCCCTTTCTTGCTCTACTAGCCCCTCAATGTGAAAATGAGAGGCTTGGGGTTATTTTTTCATATTTAAAATATCATATGGACTTGGCCAAGTCCTACTCAGTTGAGTACCACTCAACCTAGTCTACTCGAGCACGTAGGCACCATTATGCACTACGTGGTGCATACATGTACTTGACCATGTTAGACCCGGCTGAGTCTAACTAGGTCGACTCTAACTGGGTCGAGTGAATTGAGTTAGCCCAAAAGATGACACTCAATTGTACTTTTACCCAACAACCTCCTTAGTCTATATAAAGGAAGTTGATAGTTTTGAGAAGGGGATTTTGGCCACAATGGAGTTGAAAGGAAACATTATTGGAAGGGAAAAGTTGGCTATCAAGAAAGAAGGATATCCAAGTCGATAGTAAATATAAAAATTGAAGTGTCCATTAGTTTTGTTGTTTGTAAGTCTGTTTATTGGAATGATAAAAAATCTAATTCTTAAGGGGTAATTAAAATATTGTTCAGTTCTGATAAATATACTTTGGAGATTTAGCTGTCAATAAAATTCTGTTAAATTTCTAAACTATCTTATTCCAATTTTTTCTGTTCAGGAGGGCATAGTTAATGGGTTTTTGTTTGCGATTATGGAAAATGTTGCTATCAAGTGGATGGGTTATTAATTTCTTGGTTATTGTTCATTCTATTGATGTAGTGGTAATATCTATTGTGTACACTTGATTATATGTTAAATATCTGAAAATAGTCATTTTCTAGGTAGTTTCCTGTCACTATTTTCACAAGCAGTTTGTAGAAATCTGTTAACATTTGAAGTTATAAGATGTTGTATGGGTGTGAACCATCAGATTGGTATCAAAGAATTGTTGTGTGGGATTGTTGCTATCAACTATCAATGTTCCTTTCTAGTCCTCTCGAATCTACCATTTACATTGTTTCCAACTAATGAATACATTATTTGTCTATTGTCACTTTGAATGCAATCCAATGCCTATTTATTCATTTCTTTTGTTCATTAATGTTGCTGTTCGCTTTGAGACGTTGTTCATTAGCTTGAGCATCTAGTCAATATTGTCTTTCTTGTTTTGAAGTCATCATTTGCACACTTATATACAGATCATCCAATATTATAGACTATAAAAAAATCTTTCTTTCCTTTTTTACTTCACAATTATTTATTTTCTTTCTCTATCTATAAACATAAGATTGTACTATAATGCTATTATTATTCTGGGCTCTAATTAAGAGATGCATATTCAAACATAGAACGTATAAACTTAAGAATTTATTGCATTGCGCTGCCAAGAAAATAGATTATTATTAAAAAATCGAAACTTAAAGCTTACAATCAAGCTCCCCAAGTGGTCAACTCTCTATACTGTACGCAGGCTTTATTGTGATATAGCTGATAAAAGAATGTTGTATGATGTTCTTTTTATGATTCCTCTTCAAAAATCTGAATAAGATGCTAAATCAGATATAACAACCATATTTGTAGCAACTCGAGAGATTCTTATGTGGCAAAACAATAAAATTTCTCACATATTTCAACTGAAGCATCCTTCAATGAAAATGAATATTTCATTTGACATATGTGAATTTTTAATGATACCAACTCTGCCCACCGAAACGGTTTTCTTATGTCATTTCCATTGTTTTAGTTCATACTAAGATAACCTTTACTTTCACTTAGAAGAAGAAGTGGGCTGCCAACGTCCCTTTCTAGTCCTCTTAAATCTACTTTGTTTCCAACTAATACATTATTCCTCCATTTTTACTTTGAATGCAATCCAATGCCTACTCACTCATTACTTCTGTACCTTTTTGGTTCATTAACGCTGTTGTTCGTCCTTGAGATATCTTGAGCATCGAGTCAGCATCGACCTCTTTGTTTTTTTCTTTCTCTGCTTTACAATTGTTTATTTTCTTTTTATATATAAGCATAAGGGTGTACTGTGAGGGTATTCTTATATTGCCTAGTTATGAGGCAATGCACACCTAAAGCACCAACCATTTGTACAGTTTGATTAGTTCTATCTCAAAATACGAAGTGCATACAGAGATGCATATTCAAACATATATAGTACTTGGAACTTGAAGAATTCATTAAATTGCAGTGCCAAGGAAACATTTCATTATTGAAAATAAGGAACATAAGAGGTTACAATCAAGCTCCCCAAGTAGTCAACTCTCTATACATTTTTCCCTCTCCGAGAGGTACTAGATGGTTTAGTTATCAGATAGCCAACTTCCTCCACGTTTATCTGCTAATGCTGATTCTCATGCAATTTAGCAAAGTCTGACTGTCTGAGGAAGCTGAAGCTGTACACTGTGTAGAACTTGTTAATTATTGATCAATGAGAACGAAATCAAACTTGATCAGCTATAACAAAATTTACTCCAGCCACCTTGACAACATTTGAGGCGTCCACCTCCATTATATGGATAGGCAGATCAAATACATCATAAATCTTTTTGGTTTCAGGAAGTTTCTGAAGCTCAGAAGATACAGGTAAAACAGGCTCTGAGCTTCTGTAAATTAGGTAAACAGCGAGCTGAGTTATTCCTAAAAGGAAACCAATGCAATTGGGCACCTAAAAAAGATAATAATTTAATCAGAATAAAAGGTGCATAGTCCTTGCCAAAATTTACATGAAAACTATAGTTGAAAATGGAATTAGGAAAAGAGATAGCTTACAGCTATAAAGATATCCCTAGCCATTACAGAGTATCCGGACCAGATTAGTGCATTTAGAGTACTGAATAGTGAGAGTAAAAATGGCATGTACTTAACACTTTTAGTTTTGACAACATCTCTCTACAATAGAAAAACACAAAGTCGTCAACATTCATGAAAGGATGAATTCATTTGCTAATCAACTTAGGGTTTTTTGCTTTTGGGTAGAGACCAATGTTTTCCTAATTATTTTTTTATTAGAATACAGACTGAAGTTTATATTTCCTTTTATTGTTTTTGGGTAAAGATTATAAGCATAGCAATCTAAATTAAGAACAACATAGGTTTCAAAATTTACCACGACGGATAATGGGGATGCATACATAACAATGGAAAGGATCACACCCAAAGTGCCAACTAGCAACTGCCTGACATTGTGTGTGTGCAGTGCATAAATCGTAACTGCAACCACAATGACAAAAGCAATCATCATTGCAATGGCTAACCGCACTGTTTTAACCTGCATGAAAGATTGAAGGAATGCATGTGAGAATAATTACAACTACATATATATATAGCTTCTTGGAAGGAATCTAGTCAAGCATCGACACTGTTCACAAGACTTATATGAGCTAGTACCCACCAAATGGCCTTCAGTTACAAATTTATAATAGCTGGCATGATGAGTTACCTTCTCCTGCTTAGGGGCAAATGTCAGAAAGGACAGCAGGTAAAATATTTCGAGAACAAATCCTGCACCATTGATCGTGAGGATCAAAGTACTGTGGGGTTTAACAAATGGGGCTCCATAAAGTAGCCCAAGACCACAGTTGAACAAGGTACACACATATGGTAGTCCTGAATACTCTTGGGTAGACTTGAGCTTGTATATCCCCCAGAATGTTTTCCTGCATTTTCCAAATAGAATCATATTTATAAATAAGCTCACATGTTGATCTTGATCAATAGTGAAAGGTCACATGTTAGTCATGCTTATTTACATTAAACTAGTTTATTTGACTGAGAGAAATATGGTGTACACAGTACTTACAAAGCTGACAAGTAAAGTGCCAGTGAAATTATATTTCCTGCAACACAAACCACCATGAGACATTAATCATGACGAACCGTTTATGTTTCACACCAAATTGCAGTCTTATATAAACCCGACTAAACACAAAGCTCTTGGCCACCCAAGCAAATCAAAATGAGCATCAGGACACTACAAACGAAAATCTAGTAAACCACACGTTAATCGAGATACAAAGTCTTAGAATGCAAAGACGGCAAGAAAATCCCTTGTGGATTAAGAAGATGGTATGCTTGTTATTGAGCAACTTAATTTAATTTATGGATGTTTTACTTGATCTAAACTTCAAAATACAAACTTTAATGGCGTGTTCTAACCATTATAAACTGACTAATCTAAAAGACAAATCTTGGTTAGAGATCACTAGTTCACTCTTCCTCAAGAATGAAACAGTATTTATGGAAAATCCAATAGCCTCCATTAGTCTTCTTTGACTAACATATAGAGAACAAATAATGTGTTCTATATATTCAATCTATCTATTCTGGCAAGGTACATAGGGCTCTATCTCCTATTCTAGCCCCATTTTGAGAGCTTGAAATCGAATTAGTACAGAAAATCTTTCCATATTATATTTATATCTCATAGAAGCAGTTTCTAATCCATGCTTGGTGAAATATGTCTAAAGCTATGGTCGAAATGGCATACCAATAATTCCGACCACAAGCAGCAGAGGAAAAGCCATTGAACAAAAGAAGAAATTGTCTTTGCAGTACTCGAGACAAGAAAAATATGTAATGCTAATTGAAATGAGCACAGGAAGAGATGAAGCTGTGAAGAGTTTGAAGATTTTTAGGTCCTTTATAGGCCTTCATCCTGCACATAACCAACTTGCTATCATCATATAGAGTGGAATGTAGGAAATAACAACTAGTATTTTAAATTGCTGACGAGCAAAGCACTAATGAACACATTGAGGTCAACTTTACACATCAGAATTGTTGGGAACCAGCTCAATACATTGCTTACACAATTACTAAATTATGGTCAGGTTATCATCTCTCTCAGTCCTTTTCTGTAGCTGAAAATATAAAATGCACCACACCCAGAGAGGTATTCATAAGATTTCAAGGACTCGTTCCCAACACGTACAGATTCCCATCAAGAACATTACTAAAACAGTGGAAAAGAGGGCATATTCTATAGTCGATACAAAGTGTGTGATGCAGATCACTCAGAATGATTGCGAGAGAAAAAATTTGAATTTTTTTAATAGGATAAAATTATATACATGCATGTCTATAATCTATACAAGTCTTATTATAAGTACAATCTTTACTCCCTCCTCAAAATAATTTACTCAAGTACACGTAGATTCCATGTCATAATAGTGTTTCTAACATAAATGTAGATATTTTTGCATGCATATTAAGAAAAAGGAGGAGGAACTGCCAACCCCATTAGCATTCTTATCTGGACAAGTTAACAAATTACAGGTAAACTATTTTTCATCAGGGAAACACTTGCCCAAAAATCACCATAGTCTGTTTTGCAGGTCTAATCTGTAAATTTTGTAGCCAATCTCGTTCTTTTTTGGCCAAAAAGACAAAGGTGACCAATATGACGAGTTGATTTTTATCCTCTTTTTCGTTTATTATCTTTTATCTTCTTGTTCCTAATTGCGCTTATTATGTTCTATCTTCTTGTTCCTAATTGCGCTTCTTTTGTTTTGTTTGCATGTCTCACTCTATGCTGCTATTCATTTAAGGGAACCATTCAATCATAGTTATGATTCATTGAAGGAAAAGAAAAAGTTGCTAATTTTTGTTTTTCTTCCAAAGCTTAGATTTTGTAAATTCGTTCAACACATGCTTTTAAACGTTACATTCAATAGCGTCACGTAATGTAAGATGATTGTGTTTATATCCACAAGTTCAGCATTAATTTCATTATGATGCACATTTGCATGCTGTGTAATTCTAATCTACAATCACATTGGTCACTGTTCATTGCAATTATTGCCATGGGATTTTCTAGGTCGCATATCCATTTTTGGCAATGAGATATTTGGTTGTTGAAGTTTGTTCAACTAAATATTCCCTGGACTGTTTACTAGCACATTCATTTAGGATATAATCAAATAAAACATATGAAACAAAATTTCCATATCTCAGGCGGTTGAGTTGTTTTAAGAGTGCAGCTATGGAGCTTTAATGAACGTGATCATTAGTTTTAGTATTATATAAGGTTATATTAAAAGTGGGTCGATTGAATATAACAAAATTTGTTTATACTATTTACGGATTATGTTTTTATAAAATAGTATATAATTTGTGGTCAATAGGTAATAATCTAATATATTGTTAAAAGTAGGTTTTATTTTGGTAGAAATTTCATTATAAAGTATATTTTGAGTTGGAATTATTGTAAGAAGAGTGGTTTTGAAGAAGTAATTATGTTTCAATTTATAAACATGATTTAGATGTAAAGAACATAAGTGAGTCATTGATACTTATGGTTAACGGATTTTTCTAAAATACTACTAGTTATGAAATATTGTTTCATGAGTTTGACTCAAAAAGAAAAATAAATAGTAATGACAAAACATTTTAAGTATCATAGAAATGAAAACTAGTAATTGCATTTTGATATGCAATAGGTACCCCGAATTAATAATTTGGGTAGAAATATTTATGTTATTGTGAATAATATTAATTGATTGTTAATAATTTATCTTTAAATTATATATTATTAATGTAGTTTATTTTTAATATTATATAATTTCAATATTATAACATCAATATGAACCTAAATTAATTTAGTTGTAATATTCTAAAAAGGTCTCATAATTTAATAATCTATCTTTTCATTATACTAAATGTATTGAATTAAATTATAGAGAAATTAGTATTTGCACCTTACATTACAACTAATGAAAAGATAGAATATTACAACTAAATTAAAAGATAGATTATTAAATTATGAGACCTTTTTAGAATATTACAACTAAATTAATACTTAATAGAAGATGACTAATATTCAATTACTTTTTGTGGCTTATAATCATAATCACATTATCATAGAAATAGTTATTTTGATTCATTTTGCTATTATGTAACATCAACATATAAAATCTATATTATTATTTGTAAAATTAATATCCTATCCATTTATATTCAATCTGTAAATAATCTCATTAAATAAAAATCTAAAATAATTCATCTCTAAACAATCCCATTAAATAAAAATCTAAACTAATATTTATATTTTTGTATGGGATCAATGTAATGAGTTTGTATATATAATAATTTGAGGATAAATATGATAGATAATTAATTCATCTATCTTTTTCTAGTGACGGATGTATTTTTTTCCACATTTATTATTTTTAAGGAATACACAGGCATTATTATTTTTATTGTTTATCCTCACTTCAACCTCATGTGACTTTACTTTATTTTATTTAAGTTTCTAAAACTTTGGTTGTTTGTGGTATAATTTAAAAACTATTCTTTGTATAGAAATGTTACCAATTCATTAACAACATAGTAGAAAAGATTCTTCTTCTTTTATTTACACGATGGTCATATTGAATAGGAATTAAATGTTCATAAGTTTTTTAACCCATATGAACAAAATCCCCTGTCTATCCGTCAATTATATTAATTTTTAAATTAAATTGTTTCCTTTTTCCGTTTTACCAGATGGTGAGAGGATAGGAGGATGCTATAGAATGCTTTCAGGATGCTCTGCAGGCGTTGAAGGGTTCCAGAATTGAAGTGATTGTGGGTGTATAATTATAACTAAGTTTTAATTTATTTTTTAATAGAATAATATTTCTATATTAATCTATATAATTAGAATAATATAAATATATATAATAATTCATTATAAGTTACACCCACCAAGAAAGAGCTTATTGTAGAGCCAAACCCCTCTTCATCACCCATAGCCATCTAGACCACTTAAAAATAACTCAATCGAAGGAGAGAGCTTAAACAAATTTAAAAGTGTCCCTACATATGATTTTTCTTTTTAGTGGGTTGGATAAATGTTTGTGGCATCATTACATACATGTTGTGTAGGTGTAGTAAACATTGAAATTATAGTTTATAGAATTACTGATGGGTTTTCCTTCAGTCAGCGTACTTATCACGCTACCTCTGCGCTAGAGTACAACCACCTGTTGACCTTCCTCAAAATCCATTTCCTACGTGGATATGCATGCGGGAGCGTTGAACATTGCAGGAGCACTTCTAGATCACAATTACACCGTGGCAGGCCCAGTCAACATCGATGTCATGTACAATCTATTAGTGCGTTGGTCGGAATAGAGCACCTTGCATCCATCAGCCTATAGAATAACATTTTTACTATGGGTGTAGTAAAACATGAAGAGTGAATCCAGTGTAATCGTTGGAGGGTTGCCAAACTTGTACCAACCACCATAGCCTTTCACATTGATGTGTGAAGTACATTTTGATCTAATCCTCTGATAAATTCATTCATTCGATCAAGAAGATTAGTGCCACTCTACAAC
Source organism: Chamaecyparis obtusa (assembly GCA_027943335.1). NCBI lineage: Eukaryota > Viridiplantae > Streptophyta > Pinopsida > Cupressales > Cupressaceae > Chamaecyparis > Chamaecyparis obtusa. The sequence continues at coordinate 8,690 of BSBK01014159.1, forward strand.
ATTGTATTAAATTCTCCCTGTGTCACACAAGTTGAAGTCATACCCGAGAGTGACCCCACAATAGTGGGTTACACTTTTTTATACGTGTTGATTTTTGCTGAAATAACACATTTTTAATAAAATATGATAATTTAAGCGTTGAGAGGTTCTATTTGAAAGAATTAATTACAAATAGTTAGTTCAAAGCCTCTTAGATAAGAAAAATATTGATATAACATCTATACTCCTCATTCATGCCTACAATGGAGTCTCATTCGCACCTATTAAAATGCTGGCAAAAAATCGCTTTGAATTTATCTTTTGGCAGATCAAATAAATCCATTTGAAAAACCTATCTATGTAGTAAGGTACTACTGAGAAAAATATTTCTAATGATTATAATGTTAATATATATTAAGTTTATTATGACTTTGTATTTTTAGTTTTACTAAACATAGATATTCCATTGTATGTCTTCCTCTATGTTTGATACTTATGAAAAAATAGTAAATGAGAGAAAAAAAAAATTTTAAAATATCTATGCCCTAGGTATTGAAGTTCTCTTTCTATCAAAAATAAATAAAAATGAAATTGGACAAATACAGGACAAGTTATAAGCTATGTAGTCAAGGTATGTCAAAATTACGGTTTAGTCAACTTCGAACATTAATCAAATGTGAAATAATATTGATAATATTGTCAAAAAAATTGCATGTCCTCCATATGGATGTTAAAAAAATAAATTTGAAAGAATCACATTGATATCTATTTTAGAAAAAAAGTTATGCTCTATGAGAACAATGTAACTCTTTGAAAATGACATATTTAGCCACATACCAGTTTTGTGGGAGAAAGAAAAAACCATTCAAATCAATTCAAAAATAAAAATAAAAAATATATTTAGAATCTAGATAGAAAATCCTAAAAGACTGTAATTTACTTCATCTTCCAATTTCAAATGGTTTAACGACAATATGCATCCAAATCTGAAAGTTTTTTTCAAAATGTAGAGTTGAGTGTCCGTTTAGGCAAAAATGTGTAACCCACTATTATGGGTTCACCCACTCATCATCATCTTCATAGATGTGTTTATTCATTTATAATTGTTGACACTTAATTCGTCAGCGCCTGTCATTTCTAACGAATTCATCAGCGCTACATAAAGTAAAATGGATAGAATGAACATGTGTCTCATCAACCGCAGAGCTAACTCCCATTGATCGAGAGTTAATAAATTACTATGCAGGACCGTGCTCACACTTGTTAAATTTTACAAAATCATGTTTTTTCGAATGCAGTGGATGATTCTGATCAGCTCAATCATCTTTCATGCATACGACATGCTAGACGGTTGTCAATCGGGCTAACCAAGGTTGATGTCTTTCATATAAGAACCCCTTTGGGGTAAAAATAGATCCTTTAAATATTAAAGAATCAAAAGCTATCAAAATTCAAATTTTTTTTATCATTAGCAATGGTAAATTTGACTATACATAAAATTAATAGACAATTTTATTTATAGTCAAGTTCATCAATATGTGGCATAACCATTAAAGATGGGTTCGATGGTTCTCAAAAGTTTAATCAAACGAACAAAATGTAGAGCATGCAAAGATTAAAGAAATTGAAATAGTCAAGATCTAGAAGTTCTAGTTATTAAAGAGTCATATTCACCTTTCAAACACTTCTTGTAGCTCTTTCCTTATAATGTCTATAAGAGAGATAACAACAATGATTAGAACATTGAATTTCCTTAGAAATTATATTGAATTGTGCTTATTTTGTTCTAACTAAATTGTGCTTATTTTTTTCTAACATATGAATCTTATAGGGGGTATAGTATGCTTTACTAAATATGTTCAAGAGTAGTTGTAATATCCATTCCAGTTCTATGTTACCATTTATATAAGACAATTCTAAAGAAACATCTAAAATAATGAAATATAATATTTATGTGAATAGTCTAGGTGTAAGGTGGGAAATAGGGTTCACTAGGTATAATGACTAAACTAGGAATCTTTTGCATACTTCCTCTTACATTGTCCAAAGAAGATAATCCACTAGGATTTAAGAAAAATGAATTTCTAGGTGGATGCAATGGTCCTTCACTATAAATGGATGGTTGCTAATATGTAATTATTGGGGGAAGAATGTATGATTGGGGCTAGATTGAGTGAATTGAGGATTTTATGTGTGTATAAGGAGACTTAGAACAAAGTAGAAATTACATAAATGATTTGGAACCAATAGATTACAATTGACATGTGATTTGAATTTGAGGCTCAAATGACATGAATGGAGCACCCTAGTAGACCTATTCCTAGGAATAAGACACCTAGCTCTATTGGGTCCTAGTAGTTAATGATAAAATGACTTAAAAACTATAGCTCTTCAAATGAAATCTATTTATCTTTTTATGCTTGTCCATCGCCTATACCTACACACTTAAAACAAAGAAAATGTTGTGTAGAAAGGGATTTTCCTAAGTTAAATGCCATTTTTGGAATTAACCTTGAATTGAAACTAAATAAAAATGTAATTAAAATCATGTTGTAGAATAACATACACTAGATCTAAAAAATAAAGTGTTTATATGTCCAAGTAATGATCCAATGCTCTTATAATAAGTTATTCATGTGTTGATGCAATACCAAGATTAAAACATCATGAAACCATAAAACAATGGTTGAAGATACCTTGATGTAGTATGCTACTACTTGAATCATATTTTCTTTTAAAACTTGAGATTCTAATGAGATAATAGGATTCTTTAAAAAAGGTTCTGGAATAAACTACAAAAACTATGAATTAAGAAAACTTACAAACTCAGGTAACGTCTCCCTTGATGGACTAGAGTGTCTGTGGTGTAGGAGCACACCTAGGCTAACCTCCATAGCTAAGATGTTTTGGCTTGTATCTGACATTGGCCAATTCAAAGTATAGTGAGTTTGTTTAAGACCTTAGACAGTCATTGCATTGTGGGCTAGGTGAGTTAGTCATTAGGACTAAGGTCACCAAAATAGTCATTGTTAGTAGTTTTTAATTTTTTAGTCTTTAGAAGCTTAAAGGTTGGATTAGAGTCTTAAATGTGTTCTAAGCACATTTTCCATTAATGATGTTGGTTCCTTGGAATATAGAGGTTAGAGGTCCTAAGAAGTAGGATGATGGCATAAATACAAAGATGCCAAATGTTGTTAGAAAGTTCTCATGACAACATTTGCAATAATGGAAAATGTTGCATGCAACTCGGTTACATAGGATCCCCTAGAAGATAAGAAGTGGGGGATCGACCAACAGGCCCTAAAAACATGGTAAATGGTATCTAATAATATGAAAGGATTGAATCTCGAGGTTAGAGATTGTTGTAATAGTTTGTGAATATTGAATAGAGATATGCAATTCTAATTATGTGAAGAAGCTGAGTATTTCAAAGTGACAATGATACTATATGGATTAAAGGTTGGAAATTAGCATTAGATTTGGATAGTGTAGGGTGTTTTAAGACTTTTTCATTCAGCATGGTAGTTTTTTTGAGTTAGTCTATTAGTTGTGAGAAAATAAGTTAGATTTAGACAATGTGTTGTTCCCTATTAGACTATTTTTGGTTTCATGGCTCCTACTTGAGATTCAACCATTGAAACTTCAACAAAGTGGATGAATCTTAGAGTGGAGCCATTTTACATAATGTATATATAGGTAGGATTCTAGAGGAATAAATTGTCTATTTTAAATGCCAAGCCCTAGGTGAGCTAGGAGAGTCCGGTTACAAGCTTGACAGTGAAGAATCTAGTGATTAAATACAGGGGAGAGAAGCACCGTATGGAACAAGTACAATTCCAAGTAGGGTTTATTGATATCCTAACATGCTATGAGGATTGAGGTCATACCAATCCATTAGACTAAGTTTTGAGTGAGAAACCAGTCAAGTCCTAGTAAATAGGCCTTTTAGCCCTATTAGTCCTAGTTTGTAAGAACCCTATGTACGAAGTACCTAGGAGTCCAAAAACTTCAAATTCTTTGATAAAATCCAAAAGGGTATCCAAATGTGGGATTAGATTTTTAGGTTGTTTGGAAATTTTTTGCAAGAAGTGGCAAAAGGTCCATGGTAAAGGCTACAAGGAAATAGGCCTAATTAGGCCTCCTCGTGGTGAAACCTTGAACCCGATAAGGAAAAGCTTGAAGATCCTTCTAAATGGATCCAAATGAGAAAAAATGGAATTTTTTCAAGAAGATAGATACCCCTGCAATGAAATTGGATGTTTGTGAGAAGTTGGCACTTAAAGCTTTCTAGGTGTAGGAGAAAGCACTGAAGTATCTACATGGTGTTAGTCCTTCAAGGTGAAGCACAAGGTGTTAGGATCTTAGAGAGGAGCTAGATAAGGCCTTATTTAATCATCTAATCCTTTTGAAGGTCTTAGAAAAGATTAGGATCATTGGTGGAGATAAGCTAGGTCTCTTGGTAGATGTGCAAGCAAGCCTTGGAACGCTAACATCATATTGGTATCAGAGCTTGAATTGATCAGGCTTGTGGTTGATGTTGCAGCCTACTGAATCAATAGGATAGAATACATCAGTGGGATTAGTAGAAGGTAAAACCATGGTGACTAACACTGAGTTAGCCAAGAAGGTAGAAGAATAAGAAGAGGATAATCGGTTGCTAAGAGAAAGATTGTCCCAAATGAAGAAGCTCTTGGGTGAAGTCCAAGATAAAGATGATAAGGTCAAAGATAAAATTGATCAAAAGGTGGAGAAAGACGCAAGGGAAAGGAACTAGAATTGGAGGAGGAAGCTCCAACACTTGACCCTGTTCTTCTTGAATAACCCTTCTTAAAGTTATTGAAGGCCTTGAGTGAACAGCTTTGGAGGGTGTGCCACTATTCAGTGGACAAATGGATCCAGATTCAATTGTGAATTGGATAGAAAACATAAAGAATCACTTTGAATGTGATGGTATGTCAGAGGCCCAAAAGGTTGTGGTGGCTAAGTCAAGATTGAGAGGTTCAACTCTCACATGGTGGATGTTTGTGAAAACTGACAGAGAAAAGGATGGAAAGGGTCCTATAGTTACATGGAAGGGCAGGGTAACTAAAGTGAAGCAGATCTACCTTCCTGATGATTATGAAGTTTAGCTACATAGGAGGAGACACAATCTTAGACAAAAATATTTGTATGTACAAGCATACACCGAGGAGTTCCAAAAGTTGTGCTTAAGATCAAAGGTGGTGGAAGATGAAAGCATCAAGCTAGCAAGGTACTTGAATGGCCTCAAATGGTCTATTCAAGAAGAAATGAGTCTTGTGAACTTCAAAACCATCCACTAATGTTATCAAATGGCCTTGAAGATAGAGGAGAAAATAAAAAGGAAGCAAGAACAAAACTCTAAAGGTAGAGGTAAAGGAAAAGATAGCAGAGGACAAAGAGGTGGCTATGGTGGAAGGATTTTTGAATCAAAGGCTTAAGGAGAAATCAAATTCAGTGAGCAACAAGAAGGAAATTATAGTAGAGGTGGTAGAGGAAGGAACTCTAGCTTTAGATGAAGAAGTGGTGGACAAGGAGGAAGAGGCAACTACTTTTCCAATATGAAATGCTACAATTGTAATCAAATGGGACACCTTTCCTATAGGTTTCCAGAGAAGGATAGTTCTTCTCAAGGAGGCAACAAGAGAACTAACCTAGTTCATGAAGACACAAATGCAACAGAAAAACATCCTGAGGTCCCATTAAATTCAGAGGAAGGTGAGAACCTCATGATGAGGAGAACACTAATCAAGGAGCCAGTTAAAGAAGAACTGAGCCAAAGGAGGTCCTTGTTTAGGATCAAATGCAAGATAATGGGGAAATTATGTAGAATCATCATTGAATCAGGGTCTACTAACAACATTGTGTCAGAGGAAGTAGTCAGCAAGCTAAAGTTGACAAGGATACCCCACACCAATCCTTACAAGGTCACATGGCTCAATAAAGGCCAACATGTGTTAGTGAATGAACAAGCATGGGTGGAATTCTCAATTGGAAGGTACAAGGATAAAGTTTTGTGTGATTTTTTACATATGTATGCATGTCATTTTCTCCTAGGTAGACCATGGCAATTTGACCACCAAGCTATGCATGATGGAGGAAAGAACTCCTATACATTCAAGAAAGACAATGTGACTTTTAAAATTCAGTCACTATTGGAGGATGCAGAGGTGAAGAAAAAAGGTCCTAATGTGCTCATGGTTGGTGAAAAAGAGTTCTTAGAAGCCATGGAAGAGAGTGAAGGAGTTGGCTTTGCATTGGTGTTAAGTCCAAGGGAGGTAGATGAAGATAAGGGAGCTAAGAAGTCAAAGTTACCTAAGGAGGTTGAAAGCATGTTGCAGACTTATCAAAGTATAGTAAGTAATGGAAAACCATAAACCTTACCCCCTAAAAGAGCCATAAGTCATAGGATAGACCTTATCCCAGGAGCTACCCTTCCCAATAAATTAGCCTACAAGATGACCCCTCAACAAAATGAGGAAATTGCTAGACAAATACAAGAACTCCTAAATCAAGGTCTCATTAGAAAGAGCATTAGTCCATGTGTCATACCCACTGTCCTTGAACCTAAGAAAGGAGGAACTTGAAGGCTTTGTACTGATTCAAGGGAAATTATTATGATAACCATAAGGTATAGGTTACCTATCCATAGGATTGAAGACCTATTGGATTGTCTAGGTGGAGCTAAGTATTATAGTAAGATAGACTTGAAGAGTGGCTATCACCAAATAAGAATACATGAAAGAGATGACTGTAAAACAACCTTCAAGACCAATGAAGGTTTGTATGAATGGCTTGTCATGCCATTTGGACTCTCTAATGCCCCCTCCACATTCATGAGGCTCATGAATGAAGTCCTCAAAGACTACATTTCCAAGTTTGTAGTAGTATATATAGATTTTATACTAATTTATAGAAAAGCAAGAGGTGAGAAGCTAGAACACCTTGAGACTATTTTCAAGAAGCTACATGATGAGAAGTTGATGATCAACTTGGAGAAGTGTGACTTCATCAAGGCAGAGCTAGTGTACCTTAGATTTGTTCTATCACATAGTAATCTAAAAATGGATGTTAGTAAGGTAGAAGCCATCATAAATTGGCCTACTCCAAGGACAAAAATAGAGCTAAGGAGTTTTCATGGCCTTTCTCAATACTATAGGAAATGCATATGGCAATTTAGTGCAATTTGTGCTCCTATGTTGGACACTATTAAAGGAGGTATGAAAACTAAGTTTGTATGGAATGAGCATGCTAACAAGAGCTTTGAGTTGTTAAAGGAAAAGATAGCTACCCAACCTATTTTAGTCTTTCCAAGCTTTGAGAAGCTTTTCACCATTGAGTGTGATGCTAGCAATGTGGCTATAGGAGCTGTTCTAAGCCAAGAGGGTAGACCGGTGGCTTTTCATTCAGAGAAGCTAAGTGAAGCCAAGAAGAAGTACTCTTCTTATGACCTTGAGATGTATGCATTGGTTTAGGCTTTAAGGAAATAGAGGCACTATTTTCTTCCCAAGGAATTCATAGTGTATTCAGACAATCAAGTTTTTAGTTTCCTGAATTCACAAGAGAAGTTGAGTCACAAGCATATGAAGTGGGTTGAATACCTACAAGCTTACACTTTTAATATCAAGAACAAGAAAGGAGTACTCAACAAGGTGGCAGATGCCTTATCTAGAAGAGCTCTTACCATCCAAGAAATTCAATTGAAAAGCATGAGGATAGATCATTTCAAGGATCTATATGCAAATGATGAAGATTTTGCTGACATTTATAAGATATGTGTTGAGTATAAGAATCATTTTCATAGAAAATATGCTGATTACACTTTGCAAAGTGATCTTTTGTTTAAAGGGAATCAATTGTGTGTTCCTAGAGGCTCTATTAGAGAGAATTTGATACAATAAAAACATAATGGTGCATTGAGTGGTCACTTTGGGATCACTAAGACCCAAGAATTTGTTCAAAAGTTCTATTATTGGCCAAGGATGAATCTTGATGTTAGGAGGTATGTGGAAAGTTGTATAGTGTGTCAAAAGGCCAAGGGCACTTCTTCAAATGCAGGCCTCTATCAATGATACAGGAGCATCCTGGGTGTAAGAGCAATCTTGCATCACCCAAAAAAATATTTATGTTTTTATATTCAATAAGGGTTATTTTGCGCAGAGCTGCTATTTATGGAAAGTTACTATTTTTGGTAATTTTTGTATGTGCTCAGAATGATCTGATTTCTTTCTTGGAGGTTCATTTTGGTCATATAAGTCTGCCAGTAAAGTTTCATTGCCAGATCAAGTGTATATTGGAAGATATTGAGGATTTTCGGTATTGGCAGCAGGGTACAGAAACTTTGAACTCAGTTTTGAAGGCTTTAGAGGCCCCGGATGAGGTCAAAAATTTGGGTGACAAGCACTTGTGCCAGTCAACCCTGTAGAGTGCTTCGTGGCATTTCCGAAATGGGGTTATAATAGCCGATCGGGTCAATTGGTGATGACTTATGGTCTTCGGAAGTTGGGCCACCTGAAATGGCAGAAAATAATTTTCTTCAAAATTTTTGTTCGGGTTTCAAAGGTTATCTTGAGCTGACTATGATGTAATAAAATGTAAAATAAAATAATTCCAAGTTTGGTCGGCCTTATTGGCTAAAATTCTGGAACCTTCCCAGGCGGTGGAAAATTGCCTATATAAGGAAGGTTGTATTATTGTCTTAGGCAGTTCAGAATAGTTCTGGGTATTGATTTGAGGCTTTGTCCTACAGAATGTTGTAAGGAATGCCCATGTGGTTTTGCATATTGTAATTCTGAAAGTTTGTAATTCCACATTTGTGGAGATAATAAGAAGCCAATTTTCTGTTCTTGCATATTATTGTTGTTGTTTCTCTATTTCTGTTATGTGTTTGTGGTATTAAGGGGAGCACCCTTCATCAATCAACCACTACCTATTCCTACTAGGCCATGGGAATGCTTGAGCATGGATTTTTCAATTGGGTTACCCAAGACAAGAAAAGGTATGGATAGTGTTTATATAGTTGTGGATAGATTCAACAAGATGGCTCATTTTGTGCCATGCAAGACAACTAATGATGCCAGTAAAATAGCCTCTCTCTCCTTCAAAGAGATAGTAAGAATCCATGGGTTACCTATCAACATTGTGTCAGATAGAGACACCAAATTCATGAGTCACTTTTGGAAGACTCTTTGGAAAAGATTGGGCACTAATTTATCTTTTGGATCTACATACCATCCCCAAACTGATGGTTAGACCGAGGTTGTCAATAGAAGCCTTGGAAATCTATTAAGGTGCTTGACCAAGGAGTATGGTCAACAATGGGATTAGTTGATTGGCCAAGCTGAATATGCATATAATGATACTATAAATAGGTCCATAGAGAAGAGTCCCTTTGAGATAGTATATAGACTATATCCTAGAGGAGTCTATGAGTTAAGAGGCTTGAAGGATAGAGTGAAGGGAAGTGGATATGCTGATGACTTTTCTTATGCAATGCAGGAGATACATGATATAGTCCAGAAGACTTTGACAGAGAACACCATGAAGCATAAAACCAAGGTTGATAAGAGTAGAAGAGAAGTTCAGTTTAATGTGGGAGACTTGGTAATGATACATCTCAACAAGTCTAGACTTTAAAAGGGATTCCCTCACAAGCTGAAAATGAGGAGGATAGGTCCCTGTCCTATCTTGGAAAAATATGGGAATAATGAATTCAGGAGCTACCAGAAGATAGTGGACTGTACCCTATCTTTAATATCACAGACTTGGTTCCTTATAAAGGAACACCACCTGATTTAGATCAGAGTCTCAGTGGCGTAATCCAAGATGTGGAAGACCTTAAACTACCTATTGCAATAGTCAAGAAGGCTGACACTATATTGGATACCAGGGTCTACAAAAAGACTAGAACCAAGGAGTACAAGGAACACTTGATCAAATGGCATGTTCAACCAGATTCTGATGTAGTGTGGATCAAGGAAGTTGAATTCAAGAAGATGGGAATTGATCCAAGCTTACTCAATCCAAGGATGGATTGAACTCTTTTGTTTTGGGGAGGATGGTGTAGGAGCACACCTAGGCTAACCTCCATAGCTAATATGTTTTGGCTTGTATCTAAAATTGGCCAAGTCAGAGTAGAGTGAGTTTGTTTTAAACCTTAGAAGGTCATTGCATTGTGGGCTAGGTGAGTTAGTCATTAGGACAAAGGTCACAAAAATAGTCATTGTTAGTATTTTTTAATTGCTTAGTCTTTAGAAGCTTAAAGATTGGATTATAGTCTTAAATGTGTTCTAAGCACATGAATGATGTTAGAAATATGCCATGAGGACATTAATGGTGTTGGTTCCTTGGAATATAGAGGTTAGAGGTCCTAAGAAGTAGGACAATGACATAAATACAAAGATGCCAAATGTTGTTAGAAAGTTGTCATGACAAAATTTGCAATGACGACAAATGTTGCATGCAACTCAGTTACATAAGATCTCCTAAAACATAGGAAGTGGGGGATCGACCAACATGACCTGAAAACATGATAAATGGCATCTAATGATATGAAAGGCTCAAATATAGAGGTTAGAGATTGTTGTAATAGTTCATGAATATTGAATAGAGATATGCAATTCTGATTATGTGAAGAACTCAAGCAGTTCAATGTGACAGTGATACTATATGGATTAAAGCTTGGAAATTAGCATTGGATTAGATATTGTAGGGTGTTTTAATACTTTTTCATTCAGTGTGGTAGTTTTTTTGAGCTAGTCTATTAGTTGTGAGAAGATAAGTTAGATTTAGACAGTGTGTTGTTCCCTGTTAGACTGTTTTTGGTTTCATGGCTCCCATTTGAGATTCAACCCTTGAAACTTCAAGAAAGTGGATGAATCTTAGAGTGGAGCCATTATACATAATTTATATAGAGGTAGGAGTCCATAGGTGTCAGTTTTCTATTTTAAATGCCAATCCCTAGGCGAGCTAGGAGAGTCCAGTTAGAGGCTTAATAGTGAAGAATCTAGTGATTAAATGCAAGGGAGAGAAGCACTGTATGGAAAAAGTACAGTTCCAGGTAGGGTTTAGTCATATCCTAAGATTATATGAGGATTGAGGTCATACCACTCCATTAGACTAAGTTTTGAGTGAGAAACCAGTCAAGTCCTAGTAAATAGGCCTTTTAGCCCTATTAGACCTAGTTTGTAGGAACCCTGTGTACTGAGTACCTAGGAGTCCAAAACCTTCAAAATATTTGATAAAATCCAAAAGGGTATCCAAATGTGGGATTAGATTTTTAGGTTGTTTGGAAAGTTTTTTCAAGAAGTGGCAAAAAGGTCCCTGGTAAAGGCTACAAGGAAATAGGCCTAATTAGGCCTCCTCATGGTGAAACCTTGAACTCGATAAGGAAAAGCTTGAAGATCCTTCTAAATGGATTCAAATGAGAACAAATGGAATGTTTTCAAGAAGATAGACACCCCTACAATGAAATTGGATGTTTGTGAGAAGTTGGCACTTAGAGCTTTCTAGGTGTAGGAGAAAGCATTGAAGTATCTACATGGTGTTAGTCCTTCAAGGTAAAGAAAAAGGTGTTAGGCTCTTGGAGAGGAGCTAGATAAAGGCCTTAGTTAATCATCAAAGCCTTTTGAGGGTCCTAGAAAAGATTAGGATCATTAGCGGAGACAAGCTAGGTCTCTTGGTAGATGTGCAAGAAAGCCTTGGAACACTCACATCAGTCTGCTTCAACTTGTGAAGCTCAACAGTCCTTTTTCCTTTTTTGCTATTCAAGTCACTGAAAGCCTATGTGAGGAAATAGATGTGGACACAAGTGGTAGAAAGAAACTCATCTGCATGTTTAATAGATGTTGATTCATACAATGTAACCTTTTGAGTGGTAATAATTGCGTAACTTAGAGTAGAGATATAAGGATTACACATATATTGAATAACTCCCAAGGGAAAAATGATGTTTTCCCTCTATTTTCTATAGTGAAAAATTTCTTTTGCAACTTCTCTAAACAATTTCTAACAACACCATCAAGATCATAGGTCAGCTTGTAAGATCCATATGCACTTTTTATATAAATTTTAATTCTGCCTATTTCTTGCTTTATCTTTTTGGTGGCCTCTGGCCATTGTAGGGTATAGTCATATAACACATTATCATCATCAATAACTTCTTGTCCATCTTGAATGAGAGTCTATAAATCAGAGAAGGCCTTGTTATGCCTATCTTTGAATAGTAGCAATATCATTTATTTTCTTGCATCCTCTTTCATTTGGACCTTATTATCCACAGACACATATAATTCTTTAACTACATTTACAAGTATTTTACATTTATCATATGTCTTACATGATGGATCAATTATGCTTGAAGGAACAATACTTTGAAGGGATGAAAAATTTTCTTAATGGTTTTATTCTCTTTGTTCTAATTCTTGTAATACTTCTTCATGAGCTAAAAGAGTAATAGTTTGTCCCAACCAAAGCTTTTCACTTGGGGTAAACTTATTGAATTCTATATAAAATCTTGAAGTAGCAACTAACCGTATCATAAGAGGTGTGTTGGAAAGAGGGAAAACTAAGAGAGGGTGGGGGTGAATCATTGTTCTATCAAATTTTATCTTATTGACCCAATTCACAAATCTCTTAATGCATGGTTTGTAAAGTAAAATGCATGAACATAAAGCTCCAAGTAAACAAAACAACATAACATAAGAATTTTTATCATGGAAACCCTATTAGGGGATAAGCCATGGTGGGGATCACACCCACAAGGAAATACTCTATTTAAATAAATATTGTCTTACAAATAGTTAGAATGCACATGCATTCTCGCATGCTACCTAGAGATCACTTCTCAATACAAAAAGGGATACAACCCATTACATGAAGGTTCACTGCCATACATATGTCAATACTATGATTAATATATTGAATTGTCTAGAAAAACATCTAACAATGTCTGATTATAGTTCTATGGAAGTGCAATATAGGGTTCTGATACCCTATTTCCCTCATTGCACACTAACCCTATTCTTCTCTCTCTCTCTCTCTCTCTCTCTCTCTCTCTCTCTCTCTCTCTCTCTCTCTCTCTCTCTCTCTCTCTCTCACTCTCTCCTAGAGCCCCAAACTATATCTAAATTTTCACTTAGAGGTCCACAATACCCCTATTCACATACAATCTATGGATTTGACAAAGAGTTCCCAAAACCCACTAGACAAGACTTGGTCTTCAACCCAATCTTCTACACCCTTAAGGCACTAAACTCACATAATTTAGAACCGGTTGATCCTGGGATGAAACAGGGTTATAGAAATGTCTAACATCCATATTAGATGCAATGACACACCAATCCAACAATAATTTAGGACTGAGACACAATTTGACCACCCAAGCCTACATAGGGCTACAAGGAGAAATCATAAATTGTTAAGGGAAACCTACTTGGAACTCCAGCAAGACAAGGCTTAACCACCCTCAAATACTCCAATTCACCTATCAAAAAAACCCTCCAAAATTGGGCTCTTGACCAATCCCCAAACTCCTGCTATCCTCACTTCTCTCCTAGGCCTAATAGGCCAAATTAGCGAAGCAAATGTATCGATTTTTTATCACCTTCCAATATAACCTATTGCAACACTTGTGAGATCACATAAAATGACTAAATCCAAATATTTAGGTCTCCATTCCACCCTTGGGCTGAGTTGTGCATTCAAACCCACAATTCTGAACAGTCACATAGAGATGTCTGTCCAGAGGGTTTAATCATTTCTCCTTCCACCATTGGCTTCCTGATTTGACACCTCCAAAATCATAGAATAAATCCTCCCTCCTTTCTTTTCACCAAGAATCAAATTTTTCCCATGGTGGAATCTCCTGGAAAGAGGAATTTTGTGCCAAAACGCTAGGTAAGGCCTTCCTGTGACCAGTGAACACACAAAATTGGATTACTTTCGTTCTAGATTGTTTCAAGACTTCAAACCAATTGAAAATTATTCATAGAACATAGGAATAACTTCTAGACTCCTTTAATGGCACATGTGAGACTGTACAGGTCTATACACTTTGAAAACACAGTCTATTTCTCAGGAAATCAATGAATTCTTATTGAAATTAGATATCAAATCTTCTCCAATCTTCGATCTAACGTTGGATTGAGATTTTTCAACCTGTTTATACAATCCCCAATCAGTTCCAACTAACTAAGGTGGTTGTGAACTTAGGGATTCAAAAATGACAACTTTTCAAAAAGTTGCTCATTACAACATTAACAACTTTTGCCAAAGTTGTTAATTGTCAATCAAACTCACTAATCTCTATCCTAGACTCCACCTAGGACCTTACAGAGGCTAAAATAAAATATTTCAACCTTTTCTTAGGCCAACTAGACTATCCTAGTCACCTAGACTATTTTAGCCCTTCATCACCTAATTGTGCAATAAATGGCTAAGATAGACAACTAGGTTTATAACAACACCTATTATCACCCTTCCTTACAAAATAGGAATAATTAAAAATATTGGATTCAATATCCAACTAGTATCTAAACCCTTTATATTTGGGTCACTTGATCTGGTAGCCATGGATGAATTTGAGGGTGCTCATGCACCTCTCTCTCTCTCTCTCCAATTTTGTGTTTCTTGAAAAGGGTGCACTAGCGCTATGCAAGACCATGCATATTATGCTTTTTTGGTTTTTGCATAGGGTGCATGCATGTTATCTTTTTTCATAGCATGTGTTCCCTATAAGGCGCACACGCTATGTTTTGAATTGCCCAAACTGAAGGCTTGGGAAATCCAAGCCATAGTGCGTACACCCTATAGGGTGCACACACTTTAGTGTGTACGCACTATGGCTATTAGAGGGCCAAAAAGGAAAGTGACACCTTTTTGGTCTCCCATCTTTGTGCATATACCCTCATATAGATTTTAGTGGTCCCACAAGGACTAGAGGATTCTACGGTGAAAGGCATTTTATGATTTTTGTTGATGATTTTACAAGGATGATGTGGAAAGCATTTCTTAGAGAAAAATTTGTAGCATTTGATAAGTTTAAGATGATTAAGAAAAAAGTTGAGAATGAATCTAGACTAAAAATTAAATGTCTAAGATCAGATAGAAGTGGAGAATTTACTTCAAAATAATTTAACACTTTTCGTGAAGTGAATGGCATTAAGAGACAATTTTCAGTGCCTAGAACACCTGAACAAAATGGTATTGCAGAAATAAGGAACATATCAATAACTGAAGCAGCAAGAGCTATGTTATTTGAAAATGATTTGGCAAAGACATTCTCGAGAGAAGCAATGAATACATAAGTATATGCAATGAATAGAGTACAAATCAGAGCAGACACAAACAAGACACCTTATGAATTGTGGTTTGGACATGCACCATTAGTTAAGAATTTCAAAAAATTTGGAAGCAAATGTTATATTAAGAGAGATGATGACATTGGAAAGTTTGACCCTAGAAGTGATGAAGGTATATTTCTTGGTTATTCTTTGAAAAGTAAAGCTTATAGATGTTTCAATAAAAGAACTAAAACTATTATTGAGAGTGCAAATGTTAAAGTTTATGAAAAGTTTGAAATTTAGGACAAAATGCTTGATTATGAATCAGATGAAGGAACTCACCCTAGATTTGATCAATAAAATATTTAATTATTCTATGAATCTGACGGTGATTTGCAGAATGAAAGTCACATTGAGGAAATCAGAGAAGAACCTAGAGCTAAAGCAAGAACTGAGACAATGACACTTAACATGAACCTAGCAAGAAATCATCCTTTTGAGTAGATTATTGGGAGCATAGAAAAAGGAGTTATGAAACGGAATAAGGTACAAGAAGAACTATGTTTAATTTCTCAAATTGAACCTAAATCTAGAGATGAAGCTTGTAAAGATGAACATTGGATTAAAGCAATGAAGGAAGAACTAGATCAAATTGAAAAGAAAAAGACTTGGAATTTGGTCCCTAGACCTAAAGATAAGAATGTTATAGGAACTAAATGGATATTCATGAACAAGATGAATGAAAAAGGAGAAGTTGTAAGAAACAAAGCAAGATTGGTATGTAAAGGATACTCATAGAAATAAGGAATTGATTATGAAGAATTTTTTGCACCTGTTGTGCAAGAATTGAAGTAGTGAGAATGTTTTTGGCTTATGCATCTTTTAAGAAATTCAAAGTATATCAGATGGATATGAAGTCAACATTTTTGAATGGAGAATTAGAAGAAGTCTACATTGAGAAGCTTAAAGGTTTTCCCTTAACTCATGAAGGAGATATGGTATGTAAACTAAACAAAGTTTTATATGGACTTACACAAGCACCTAGAACTTGGTATGCAAGACTTAATAAGTATTTGATAAAATTGGGATTTGCTAAAGGGAGGGTAGATAGTAACTTGTATCTAAAAGAGATTGAGAATAGTTTGTTGATTGTACTTTTTTTTTTTTGATGATATTATCTTTGGTGGAGAAGATGAAGCTAGTCATAAGTTTGCAAATGAAATAAAAACAAAATTTGAAATGAGCATGATTGGTGAGATGAAATGTTTTTAGGATTACAGATAACACGGAACAGTGATGGTATTTTCTTATGTCAAACAAAGTATCTAAATGACTTATTAAAGAGATTTGGAATGGAGAATTATAACTCAGATGGCACACCTATGGTAACTGGTCATAAGTTATCTAGCACAGATGAAACTCTTGTAGTTGAACAAAAGAAGTACAGATCTATGATTAGAGGTTTGCAGTATTTAACTCATACAAGACCTGATATATCACATGAGGTTGGAATCGGTGTAAGATTTCAAGTTGATCCTAAAGAGTCACATTATGAAGCAGTGAAAAGGATACTGAGGTATTTGAAAGGCACAGTTTAATATGGATTATGGTATGAAAAATTAGATGACTTTACCTTATGTGCATATATAGATGTAGATTGGGGAGGTAGTATTGATGACAAAAATAGTACAAGTGGTAGAGTATTTTTTTTTGGAGCAAGATTGGTTTCTTGGTTAAGTAAGAAGCAAAATTGTATTTCACAAAGTATAGCAGAACAAA
Source organism: Chamaecyparis obtusa (assembly GCA_027943335.1). Lineage (NCBI taxonomy): Eukaryota > Viridiplantae > Streptophyta > Pinopsida > Cupressales > Cupressaceae > Chamaecyparis > Chamaecyparis obtusa. The sequence goes on from BSBK01014159.1 coordinate 25,747, forward strand.
AATATGTAGCAGCAACAAATAATTGTAATAAGATAATATGGATGAAACACATGTTGAAGGATATTGGAATTAAATTTGATGAGCCTATTGTTATACACTGTGATAACACCAGTATAGTAAGTATGTTTAAGAATCTTGTATTGCATTCTAAGACAAAGCATATAGAAATAAAGTATCATGTAGTGAGAGAGAAAGTTGCAGAAAAAGAAGTCAAACTTGAGTATATAAGTATAAAAGAGAAGATAGCAGATATATTTACAAAGCCTTTACCTAAAGATACATTTGAGTATTTGAGAGGTATGCTTGGGTTATGCCCCACCCTACTTTTGAGAAGTAATGCAAATTGTTGCATAAGTCCAGTGGTATATGAGCTCTATCTTTCTTTGGACTGGATGTTGGTACTTCCTCTATGGGCGAGTATGTGTTTCTGAGCTGAGTCATGAGGACTCTAGTGAATGTATTTTCTGAAAAGTGTCTTTTGACATTGAAGTTATTGTTGACATAGTGATGTATTATTTGTCATTGATGTCAATGGGGGAGAAGGATACATGAAAAATCATCTATTTAATATAATTTGAGGGAGAAGGATATAAGAAATATAAAATGGAAAACTATAAGAATTGATTATGAGAAATTGAAGCAATATTTGATTGATGAAGAGGATTTGAAAACATTTCAGAGCAGTAGTGTTGCAGTGTTGGTATTCATGGAACTTGAATTTTTTTCATCTATGTTGCCATCAATGCCAATAGGGGACACTGTTAGGAATGAATGTTGAATATATCCTATGGGGGAGTATTCATAGCTATTCTGTAGTAGTTGTTGTTGCATTCATGACTGTGATTGTTATTGATATCAACATAGTGATCTATTGGAGATTAGCAGAGAACTAGATAGTGTTTTTATTAGCACACGTGAAATATTGAAGATCAAGCTATGTAGAGTTGAGGACTTACTCTAGGTTGTGTCTTGTGTTCATAGTCAAGAAAACATACAAAAATTCAATTATTCATGATATTTATGTGTAATTCAGTGGAAGTGGTATTGAGACAGTATTCTTGAGAAGTAGTTTGTGGTAACTGGATGATATATTCTAATAGGGATAGAATCGAGGCATGAGAAGTTTTACAATTGATGAAGACATGATGATAGTGATGTAGACATGACAACAAGGTCAGAGGTCACACAAGTGGATAATAATTTTTTTTGAAGCCAACAGTTTTATGTAATTGTAAATTATTATGCAACGTGTGGAAGTTTGTATTTTGTAATTGGTTGGCCAACTCATTTGTAATTATTTGAGTGTGGTATAAAGGAAGGATTGTTTTCCTTATTTGATAAAAAATTGGAATTGGTATTAGAATTGGAATTGGAATTGAGATTGAAATTGGAATGAAGTTGTAATATGATATTGTAAGAGGACATGCGAATTGTAGAGATCTGGTATTGAGATATGGTGAAGCAGTTGGTGTAGTTTGGAACAGTCAAAGGAGAAGTGATAATTTGTTGAGATCAGTAATCTTTTGGTATTATTCTATTGAGTAATACAGAGATTAGTTGGATAGTGTGTTTAGTGATCTTTCCCTTGAAGCTATTTGGATAGTGGGTCCTTCTGCCTTCCATAGCTCCTAACAGGGGTAGAATTTTTTAACAGGGATTCAAAGTCTCCTAATAGGGATTGCTATGTATTGAATTTAATTCATAAGGCTCTTAAAAGAGTCCATCCTCTCAACATATCTTGTGTTATTGTGTTGTTGTGTATGTTTATCTTTCTATGGTTGTTCCTTACATTTCTTACATGGTTAAAATATGTCAATGGTGATAAAAGTTATATTTATCTAATAACTAATTCACCACACCCCCACCCCCACCTCTCAGTTATCTTGGTGGACTTTACTTTCTAACATAAATATGTTACAAACATGAGATTTGTTGGTATAGATAAAAAAATAGATAGGTGAAAATCAAATTACTCAATCCTAAAAATATCACCTATGTTCTTAGTTTTCTTAGGAAAAAGGTGGCAGAGTACATGGTACACATAGAATAAGATGTCGAAGTAATTGGGGGGCCTTATTTTCTGTATATCTATTTTAAATCCAAGTTTTTATAGATTTAAAGGAAGCTATTTAATGAGCATAAATAAATAATACGCATTACCGAGCTCCAAATATGGAGGCTGATGTGGGATACTTTAGAAAAGGAAGGATTCTATAATGATTTTTTTTGTAATGGAAGAGGCTACTTTGCATTGGCTAAATAGCATCAGCTAGTATATTTTGGACAGTCAATTCTACTCTTTTCTATGAGGAGTATATAGTAAATTAATGGCATTTCTCAAGGTTTTCAGGCATATTCATTGGTTATAATAGAGGATACAATAGTAAGCATTTTTTTATGACCATTTGAAAAATAAAGTTTCAATAGAAGTTGTAATTTTTATTAAAATTGATCAATAAGTATATAGTCATTTTGTAGTGTCCATGGAAAGAGCGATATTTGTCAAGATTATTTTAGTGACAAATGTAGTTATCTTGCATTGTTTATTTAGCTTTGTTACCATAGTTTGGATACTCAAGTCTATTCTTCTTTCAACCCCCTATAGTTTTGAAGCAATAATTGGCTTTCTTAGGACAAAGGGATATTGATTAGCTACTATAGTGTGGCTTCTACTATGACTATTTAAAAAATACTATTGTTCTAATATTTCCATATAAGTCTAAATTATTTTTTGAAAATTTTGGCGAATTATAGTTATTTTTATTTTTCAAAGGTCAATCAAATCTATTACATGCTTGGTGAAGATTATAAGCTTACAAAGGGTGGTGGTTGAATTTAGTGGTATTATTTGAAGTTAGAGGTTTCTTTTCTTTAGCCAATTTAGTGAAAAAAGGTAGTGGAGGATAGTCCAAAGATAGAATATATATAGAAGGCATGAATAAGGATGATATGCAAACAAGCTGATTGACATAACATTTAGTGGGCTCTTCAATGAGGAAATGAGTAGATAGGTCTTTTATTTAAGGAACATTTTAATTCTAAATTGATGTTTCTAATCTAAATATTGATGTCTCTAGTGGTTAGAAAAACATCTTGGTTCTTCACTATTCTCCATTTTCTTAGAGATACATGATTCTAGAAGTATGGAAACACCCATCAAGTTATTATCTAAAAACTGACAAATATAATTTTTGGGAATAATTTCCAATAAGTGATTAGGGGTGGTGATAAGTTACTCTCAAAAGATATTTTTTCTTGAAATAAGGAGAGTTTTAGGTTCAAATATCATATGTTTAGACCACATATATATGGTGAACATTGAAATTGCAACTGGTTTTTCAACAACTATTCTAATGGCGACTAAACAAAATAAAGGCAGTGAACAAGGAAATTCAGAAGTGGATTTTCAATAAGAATTTCCTTTGAGATTTAGAAAGGGTGATGATGCTCAACATTGATAGGAATACCTATTTTGAATCCACGAAATTATGCTTTGGTAATGAAAATTGGGGTTGGGATTCCCAAAACCCCTAGAAGCACTAGATGGATGATGGGCAAAAGATTGATTCCAAGGTTTTCTCTACTAACAGTGTGGGAAGATGAAGCAAAACATATACAGAGGTACATTATTCAAAGGAGTTTAAATTTTCTTAAAATGATTATAGGGATAATAGATGTTCTAGGAGACATTGTTTGAGATGACCTAGATGAAATAGTTGATTATGTTTTCCAATTAAAGTATGATGAATGGGTAAAAGCACAATAAGTTGTCACCCTTTTACAAAGGGAAATGCTAACAAAATCAAAGTTGTTCAACTTCAATAGTATAAAAATGACATTTATGTTTGGAATTTGAAGATGATGTAAACTAATTAAATGTGATAAAATGGATGAATTTTATGATTAATATTTTTAATAATTTTTTTGAATAAGAATTGATATATTTTTTTAATTTTTAAAGATGATTTTTCAGTTGCTAAAAAATGCTGAAAATTAAGGGTCTAGTTCCCACCAAAAAATTATATGTAAATAAACCTTTTTTCCCCTAATTTCAAAATATGTCATAGATGACATATATAGCTAGTGCATGAAGAAATAAAAATTGGTTTGTGACCTATATTTTCTCTTTTATAACAATTCAAATTTCAACTCACTCAAATCGATAGTTTTGATCTCGCAACATATTTTTCATAACAAATCTATCCCAATCAAAAAAAGAAATATATATTCTTGAAGAAGACTCTCTCCTCTAGTGCACCATATGTTTTTCAAATTTATTTAATATGATTTACTATTTTTTTCTTTCTCCAAATCAACATCTCCTTGACTATTAAAATACCTACTTGCAATATTTTTTAATTACAATAAACTATGTCCAATTAAAACACTATAAAATCTATATGAGGTTATTCTTGACTCTGATCTCTACAAAAGGGTATTTTTTTATTTTTTTAAAAATATCATTAAAAAGATTAAGAGATATTGAAACACCACTTTTCTAAAATAATTTTATTTTAATGGTAATTGGACCCAAAGTGGTATAAAACATGCATTTAATAGATATTTCTAATTGAAAAAGTTAAAGAACTTATCTAACTTAGCTAGAATGAATCTAACTAGACCATATGTTTGACAAAAATTAATTTTTAGTTAGAAATACTAAAATTTAGTTGTGCTGATAAGTTAGCCTAAAAGGTGACACCTAATTGTGCTTTTACCCAAATGTTGAGAGGGACTAGGTAGAGAGAGTTCTATTGATGGAGAGAAAGAGGAGGAGAATGTGGGTGGGAGAATGTGATCAATTGTTACAATTGGAGCACCCTAGGGTTCAAATTTAGAGGCAAGACCATCTTCTCCATTTTCTTTAGATGTCAACCCTTTGAATGCAAGGGTTTGTGTAGTCCTTGTTTCCCCTTCACCACTTCAATACCATTTTGTTAAATCTTGTCTCATTTTGGTTTCTCTAACTTTCTTTGAGTGTAAGTTATAGATGAAAAATGTGGACATGATCAGAGACAAGATTATTTGGTAGTTATTTGATCAGTATATCCTTAAATATGAATATGAAATGGTGGATGTAGATTTTGTAAATTCTTGTATATCTTTAAGAGCCCTCATAATTTTGGATAAACTATGAAAAAATGATAATTTTGTGATATTTCTATCAAGATTAAACTATGTAGTTTTTGAGTCAAATTAAGTAACCCAACTTTCATGAGTAGTGGGTCACAAGAACCCATCTCTCATAAGAATGAAAGGAACACTTAGCACTCATTGCATCTAGGTGATGCTCACAATGGTGAAGCACCGAGACTTCTCAAGAGGTTGTCCATTGCAGTACTATTCCAGCTCAAGCACACTTAACTACAAAGTTTCCTCCATGGTTAGACATACTTTACTTGAAACCCCATTTGCATAACCTTCAGCAAGTGTTGTGACTTATGAATGATTCAATGGAAAGCCCCTTAAGCTCATCAATTGATAAGTAGGAGATAGTTTCCACAACAAGTCAAATTATTATATTACTATCTCGATTAAAGTTTGTAGTTTTTTAGTCAAACTCATTGACCTAAGTTTCAGGAGTAGTGTTTCACAAGAACCCATCTCTCATGAGCATGAATAGAGTACTTAGCAGTCATAGCCTCTATGTGATACTCACAAAGGTGAAGTGTTGGGACTTCCTGAGAGGTCACCCATCCTAGTACTACTCCAGCTCAAGTGTGCTTAACTACACAATTTCCTCCATAGTTATCAATCGATGAGCTTAAGGGGCTTTCTAGTGAATGGTTCATAAGGCACAACCCTTGTTGAAGGTTTTGCAAATGGGGTTGCAAGTAAAGAGTGTTTAGCTATATAAGAAACCCAATAGATCAACATGCTTGAGCTGGGTAACCTCCTGGGAAGTCACAATGCTTCACCTTAGTGAGCATCACCTAGATGTAATGAGTATTAAGTGTTTTGTTCATTCTCATGAGAGATGAGTTCTCGTGAACCACTACTCATGAAACTTGTGTCAGAGAATTTGACTAAAAACCTACATAGTTGAATCCTGATAACAATATAAAAGTTAACAATTTGACTTGTTGTAAAAAATATCTCCTATTTATCAATGATAATTTTGTTATTTATGATAATTAATATAAATCTTAATCTGACTTCAACTCTTCTATAATATTAAAAAAAATATTCCATAACTCTTCATAAGGGGGTCATTTTGCCATCTTATTCCACTATTTAATAAGATGCCGTTTCTTTCAATAAGATGCTAGTCTAGTCAATAGGATCTAATGATGCAACCATCAAATCTCTCACATATTTCAACTGAAGCATTCTCTGGTATACTTATATTTAATTCGGGTTATCCCTAATTTCTTCCAGACCTCTTGTGCTCGTCGAAGGAACTTTCTAGTGATTTGCTATCTATGTTGGTTCACAAGAAGATAATCTTTAGTCTGTTTTTTAGGTCGATATTTATTCTGTACCTTTTTGTTCATCCATGCCGTCGTTCGTCCTTAAGATATCTTTGACGATTAGAGGAATTACTCCGTTCCTCTTCTATCGACCGCTTACTTTGTAAACATCATTCTTCCATTATCCGCTGTTAAAGTTTTTATGCCTTTTGCCCACTGAGAAAAGGAAAAAGGAAAGGAAAACTTTATAAGCCTTGTCGCTCGTTGCTTCTGTACTTTTTTCTTTTATTTTTATCATTAATGCTGTCGATATTCCTTTAGATTTCTTTGATTATTTATGCTGTCTGCATCCATCATGCATTAGGGTTGAGTATCTAGTCAGCATTGATTGATTTGGTCTCTTCTTGCTCTGCTTTACAGCTTTTAACGGACGTGGGGCTGTGTTGTGATATTTTTAATATAGTGCTTAGTTTTGAAACGTTATATACCTGAAGCACTAACAATTGATACAATTTCATTAGTCATCTGTAGATTATTCAATCTCAAGAATTGGAGTACATACAGAACTGCATATTGATACAACCATGAAACTTCAAGAATTTATTAAAGGAAATAGTCCGTTATTGTGCATTCAAGATTCTTGTTTGCACTATGTACTTTTTCCTTGACATTTCGACTTAAACTACGCAATCCTTCATCAAGACAAGAGAGGAGATAATCTCTCTTCTATAATCTCTCTCTCCATTAAGTAGATAGCCATCCTAGTCTTCATCTGCTAATGCTGATTTTCGTGCAATTGAACAGTGTCTGAATATTGTATAGTATAGATCTTGTTAACTTTTTATCGATGCGAATAAAATCAAACTTGACTCACTGCAGCCGCTTTGACAACATTTGATGCCTCCACCTCCAATCTATGGTTAGGTAGGTCAAATGCATCGTCTATCTTTTTGGTTTCAGGAAGTTCTTGAGTTTTAGTAGATATAGGTAAAACAGGCTCTGAGATTCTGTAAATGAGGTATACAACAAGCTGAGTTACTCCTAACAGGAAACCGATTCCATTGGGCACCTGCAAAAAAAAATGAAATTTAATCAGAGAAAAAGGTGCATAGTCCTTGACAAAAACGACATGGAAAGTATATTGAAAGTGATACTAGGAAAAGAGAGAAACTTACAGCTATAAAGATATCCCTGGCCATTACAGAGTATGCAGACCAGACGAGTGCATTTAGGGTGCTGAATAGAGAGACTAAAAATGGCATGTACTTAACACTTTTGGTTCTGATAACATCCCCCTGCAATTACAAGACACAAACCCATCAACATTCACGAAACGATGAATTCATCTGCTAATTAACGTACGGTTTCGCCGTTTTGGGTAACAATTGTATTTCTATTTCTCCACGGTTTTCATACCAGACTACATTAAGAAGAGATGATTCAAAACTCACCATTACAGATAATGGGGAGGCATACATAACAACGGAAAGGATCACACCTAAAGTGCCAACGAGTAACTGCCTGACATAGTATTTGTGCAGTGTACAAATCGTAACTGCAACAACCATGAGAATAGCAATCCCCATTGCAATGGCTAGCCGCACTGTTTTCATCTGCAGAGTAAATTGAAATAATCCATGTCAGAAATATTACGACTATATATTTATCTTCTTGCACGGAATCTAGTCCATCAATGGCACTGTTGACAAGGCTTATATAATCGTGTAGCCACCAAATGGCCTTCACTTAAAAACTAACTGAGTTACCTTCTCCTTCTTAGGGGCAAATGTCAGAAAGGACAGCAGATAAAATATCTCCAAAACAAAGCCTGCACCATTGATCGTGAGCGGCAAAGTGCTATGGGGTTTCACAAATGGAGTTCCGTAGAGTAGCCAAAGGCAACAGTTGAACAAGGTACACACGTATGGAAGTCCTGAATACGCTTGGGTAGACTTAAGCTTGTATATCCCCCAGAATGTTTTCCTGCAATTTCCAAATCCAATACTTATTTACTTGTATCTCAGGGTCATGCAACAAGAAGAATGTTGAGATCAAAGTTGTTAACACTGAAATCTGATGTACAGTATACTTACATAGGTGACAGGAAAAGTGCCAGTGAAGTTATATTTCCTGCATCGCAGAGCACCATGCGACATTAATCACGATGAACCGATTAATGTTTCACATCAGTTAGCATCTTACATAAATCCAACTAAAAGTGAAACTCTTGGCAACCCAAAAAAAAGTTAACGTACATACAAATGTGTAACAATTCCTAAAAAGATGCCAGCGACCCTGTAAATTCAAACGAGGAATAAAATTGACTAATACACACTAAAACCTCCGCATGAAACAGTACAACACTCCAAGGAATAGACAAAAATACCTGTGCATACAAAATTAGCAAATCAAATGAGGATTCGATACACAACGAATACGAACACCTCGTAACCTAAATTATTAGCATCACTTGGGGTTTAAGCAAATGATACGCTTGTTATAATTCAACGCGATTTATGGAGGTTTTACAATGGAAACATCACAATACAATCTTGCGATCTAGCTATTATCAGCTGAGTATTTTAAAGGCCAAATCTTGATTAGAAACAACCAATTTGCTCTCTCTTGAGTGTGAAACTGTATTAATGCAAAATCCAATAGCCTCCATTAGTATTCTCTGACTATAAACATAGAGTACAAATTATATATGTCTTATATATGCAATCTCGCAAACTTGGTTCTAACCACTATCATCTCATTTAAGACGGACCAAAAAAATGTTAGAAACTGTATTCTGGCAGTACATAGGCCTATATCTCATTTTGTGGTCCTATTTATAATGTCTTGAATCGGAAATAGCATAGCAAAATGTTCAGAAACCTAAATGATCCCTATTATTATTGTATTTCATAAAGTACTGATCTAGATGGCATACCAATGATTGCCACCACAAGTTGAAGGGGAAAGGCCATTGAACGAAATACGAAACTGACTTTCTAGTAATCAAAAGAAAAATATCTAATGCTGCTGAAATCAGCGCCAGAAGAAGATTAAGGTCTGAAGAGCATGGAAATTTTCAGTTCCTTTTATAGGCCTTCATCCTGCACATACCGACATGATATCATCATCTACAGTGAAATATGGAATGGAATAACTAATATTTTAAATTTATGTCCGGTAAAGCACTAGCGAACAATTTGCAATTAGCTTTACACGTCAGAGTTATTGGAAACCAGCTGGATACAATTCTTACAGTCAACTTCAGATATGGGTATTCTTTTTCCTAATTTCTCCTCAGGTTATCATCTCTCTCTGTCTTTTTCTGTAGCACTATAGAAAAATGCCCTACACCAGGAGAAGTAATTCAGAATATTTGAAAGACTTGTTTCCAGCACGTATAGATGGCCAGGAAGAACAGTACAAAGACAATATAACAATTCTGGGTGAGAAGTGGCATATTCTATAGCAGATACAAAATGTGGGTTACAGATCACTAAGAATGAGTGTGACAAAAAACCATTGACTATATTTTTATTAAAACATTAAAAAATATCTGGATGTATGTACATCATCTATACAAGTTTTTCTCCAAGTACCATCTTTACTCCCCATTCGATTCCATGCCATTAATAGTGGTCAATGTATTATGAAGATATTGTGTATGTTATATTAAAAGGAAAAGGAACTTCCACCCCAATTTGCATTTTTATGCAGACAAGTGAAAAAATTGCAGTTGCTCGTTTTTATTCACGCAAACAGATGCCCAAAACTCTCCACCATGGTCAATTAAGCAGGTCTAATCTGTAAATATATAGCCGATATTGCCCAAGAAAAAACACATTGGTAGCCAGTATGACCAACTTTCTTCTGATCTGTTGTGCTTTCCTCTCTTTTTTTTCCGTTTGATTGCGTGTATTTTGTTTTGTTTGCTTGTCTAATTCTATGTAAGTGTTCAAGCGCAGCATTGAAGTGTAGTTATCTTTCTTTGGAAGGGAAAGAAAATTTAGTAAGCTTCGCTTTGCTTATAAAGCTTGAATTTTATAGCGTCACTTAATGTAAGGTAATTGCGTTTAGCCAAGTATATTGGATTCTGTCTTCACAAGTGAGGCATTTTTTTAGATAGAAGATTTGATCTCGTTACTTTTGCACATGTGTAAGCTGTGTAAATTAATTAGAAATTAATACTTTAGGTTTCATAAAAAAATTTTGTAGTACAGTTGGGTGCTTTTGCAAGGAGGAGTAGAAGTAATTCTATGATTCTGTTCTAATATGTAGATCTAAAAATATATGGCTGTTATTGTGAATTATAAAATAACTTTTTTTTTCTTTATTACAATTATTATTATACATTGTTTTAGTCTAGTTTTGAATATATGCTATTGATTATTAAGATTATGTGAGTTGGGGAACCATATTTTGTGGTTGACTGCTTATTAGGACATATATAGTTTGTGCTTTTCTTAATAAGTCTTGTTTAAATTTTTATTAAAATAAAAGTTATAGTATATATTTAATAAAAGGTGGAGCATATGAAGATAAATTTTCCAAGTTTGGGATGGAAAATCAAAGAAGATTAGATATGTGAGAGGGCTATAGAGTCGAGCACTCTAACCTGTCAAAATTTTATGTGGATATTTCAAATCATTCTAAACTTTGCACATCAATTTACTTTAAAGTTCCTCACTTGTAAATTTTTGTTTTAAGTCTGAATGCTCAAATATGATGCCACATAGACATACTTTTTATCGAAGTGTCCAAATTGGTCTCAAAACAATTAAGACAGATGGTTGCATACAAAGTCATGTTTACTGGTGCATTGACATGACATTACTTAATTAGTTTCTTTCAATTTTTTAATTAATTTTTTTTGGAGAAGAGTATTGACATGACTTTTTTTAATGAGTTTCACCAAAGGGCTCATTTTTCTTGAAAACATTGTTGGAATTTTCTTCACAATGGGGCACTCTCCACTAATTATAGAGTTTTAATTATTTCTTTATACTAATTTTAGAATTGTACTAGTCCATGTCAAAAACATTTTTGGTTGAATACAAGAGTAGACTTATATATACATGGTACATTATTCATGGAGAATGTTTTAACATATTTTATAAAATTTGTAATTCATACTAGACAAGTAATAATGTTGTACATTATGGGGTGAAAATTCAAGTTAGCTAAACTTGGAAGGAAATTCTATAGATAAGTATGTTTGAGTTAGAGTAGTATTGAGATTAGTGACACCTCAAAAAGTCTTGATGTTGCAAACTATGAGCATGGCCTAGATGTCATGAGTATAGGTGCGACAATTCACATACACGAATGATAGATATGTGTGAACTAT